>WBOK01000478.1:0-46098 GCA_009289805.1 Alternaria gansuensis | reverse complement strand
AATCAATCCAGCTAAATCTCATACAAACAGCCAATCAATCAAGCCGGGGGCTGTCAGCTTGCTTGATTGATTGATCTCAGGTGTGACTATTCTAGACAAGGATAACTAACTTGGTTATTACTACTCTTTTAGAGGTTTATAGCGGAGTGGTCTACTAGCTTCGTCCTTACAATTAGATAGCAGTCTCTAGTAGAGAAGATTCTAGACCTATATCAATAAGGCTTTTCTACCTAGTTTATTAACGTACAACACGAGGCCGTTATCTATGATTACTAAAGTTACGCAAGAGAACAGGGACGCTTTGTTACTTCTATCATTAACTACAGTGTGACAAGTGTTATCGCTCAACCGTCATCTATACCATCATATGCTCTTTCCCTTGTTGTGCGGCGTTCTGCTGTCTCACTTGTAAAATTTGCCTCATAAGATCGTTATAGAAATCCGGATGTACACCGTGTTAGGCTGTGTATATTGCATTTCTCCTGCGAGCAGTTGCAGAAACAGGAAAGCAAACACCACACACGACGAGTGACTCGTATTGATGTCTTCTGGATTAGGAATGGTTGAGGTAATGTCTTAAATAGAGGGTTAGATGTGCGAAGAGCCAAGCCGCTTGAAGAAAGGCCGTTAACTTATACCCTAGGGCTACTGAGTTCGATACCGCCAGACGCGAACAATGATACACGATCGCCGTTGAAGTGCCACACTTGCCGCTAGAACACTTCATTGAGCTTGACCAATTGGCGTTCAACATCAGAGTGAAGGAATAGAAGGAGCAAGTGCAATCGCAGCTAAGCAGACGTGTTCTAAGAGGAGGCTTATATGCAAGATCAGAGCATCTAGCAATGCGCTGTTCAATAGACTTAGAAAGCCTTAGAGCATGAGTCTACAGCAAACGAAATCCAATAGGAGTCAGCAAACAGGCTCCAGCAAAGAGAGAGGTTTGGGGAGACTAGGTAGACACAAGGTAAGAGCATCATTGCCAAACAAAGTCTCCTAGAGCTTTTCGAATAGTTACCTCCGCAACAGCGCTAACTGCCAACCAAGTAGCGGATTACCCGAACCAGAACCCTCAATTTCCTAACACAAGCTTGCTATCTGATTGTTTACCATGTATTTCTTTTATAGTTATACTAGGTACTAACACCATTCAGTAAAAACTCCAACTCTGATTTACGCCCGTATGCGACTAGATGTCTCGTGCGATGCTATGCCCCTGAATGGCTAAACGAGATGAACAACAAGTTTTTTTTGGGATCAGGCGTTCTGCGCTAGCCAGCCGCTGAGCGACGATTGGCCACATTAGGTAGGTAGAAGAGCGGCTTGGATCCACAAAGCTAGTGTTGGTATGCGACAAACATCGTGAGCTACTTTTCCCGTCTTTTCATTCTCGAAAGCGCTGCGTTTTGATTTTGTTTACATCTTTCGCTGCGTAATCACACTCTTTTAGTCTTTTCATCATGTTCGCACGCGTTAGTGTGCTGCCACTCGTTTTGTCCTGTATCCTTAGCACCAACGCGGCGCTAGACTTGGATGCTCAGAATCAGGGTACTGACGATCTTTTCTAATTGCACCACTTTCATTCTAATGTGTACAGATTCTATCAAGAACGCTGCAAAGACTCTTGCAAATGGGCTCGTTACGTTTTACAACGAGGGCGTCTCCGAATCTGGAATTCCCGGTCTGTTTCCAGATCCCTACTTCTGGTGGGAAGACGGAATCATATTCAACGCGTTGATCGAGTATTATTTCTTGACCGGCGATACGCAGTATGACTCTATCGTGTCTGAAGGCATCCAGGGTCAGCTTGGTGAAGAATACACCTTCATGCCGATAAATCAGACTAATGCCATTACTAACGAAGACCAAATCCTGTGGGCTCTTGCGGCTATGACCGCCGCAGAATCTAATTTCCCAAAGCTGGAAAACAGATCCTGGAGTGAGTATGCTGCAGATGTGTTCGATGTGCAGGTGCTACGGTGGGATGACAAAAGCTGTGAAGGCGGTCTTCGCTGGGCTATCTATACTTTCCAAGACGGATACGATTACAAGAGTGTGGCTGCCAACGCCGACTTTTTCCTTCTGGCTGCCCGCCTGGCTAAATTTACTGGCAACGACACGTACTCTGAGTGGGCTGACAAGTCGTTCACTTGGGCTAAGGATATCGGCCTCATCAGCGACGACTATCATGTGTATGACGGTGCTAGTGCCACCAATGATTGTGGCAAGATCAACAAAATTCAGTGGACGTACGACCATGCCGTCTACACAGAGGGCTCTGCTATCATGCAGAACATCGTAAGCACCTCCTATCACAGTCTGCTCGGACACCGCACTGATAGCCACCAACAGACCGACGACAAGCAGAAATGGACCGACGCAGTCCAAGGCTTCGTGAACTCGTCAAACGTCTTCTTTAAAGATGACATCCTCACCGAAGTAGCCTGCGAAAACAATGGAAAGTGCGACATCGATCAACGCGCTTTCAAAGGCATCGCCGCACGCTCTTATGCTCGCGCAGTCGTTGCTGCCCCTACCATCGCAGAGCCTCTCACCAAGAAGCTCGAAACCTCCGCGAAAGCCGCTGCTAGCGCATGCGATGAAGAGTCCAAAGACATGAAATGTACGCTAGCATGGGCTAATAGGGAGGATGACAAATGGGAGGCTGTTAGTGCTAGCGACGGTAATTTGAATGAGGTGTTTGATGCACTGCAGGTGGTACAGGGCTTGCTATTCTCTCATGCCACGTTACCCGCTTCGAACGGAACGGGAGCTGAGAATGGTGATGGCGCGACGCAGAAGGATAGTGCATCGGGTACATCAGGGGCTGGAGCGCCCAAGGAGACTGGTGCTGCTGGGACAATGGCTGCTAGTGTTACGATGGTTTTGGCCATGGCTTTTGCTGCGGCGTTGAGCTGTTAGGTGTCGTTCCTGAAGAGCTGCCAGTCTTTTTATGGAAATGTGAACTGCGAGTGGTCCTCGCGGTACTTAGAACTATAGAAATCAACACAACGATGAAGCCTTGTCGATCTTCACTCTCAACAAAATTCATAATCTCGGGGCGCGTATTACAACTCCGCAACACTGCTGCATTTTTGACCTCCATTTATACATCCATGAGATCTTCACCTTCAGAACTTCCGGGTGAAGACCTGTTAACAACATCAATCTCGATGCCAAATATACGCCATTGGTGAATGGTTCTTCTCTCCTTCACACTTACAGAGATCTCGATGCGACGGCCATCATCGTGAGTGTACATCAGTCTATTTGGATCCGTTTGCCAACGTATGTCGCGCAATGTATTCCAGACCTTATACATGTCATCTTCTGCATACTCGGGCGAACTACTGTAGACGATCGCGAGATTGAGGCTCATCTCGATGTGAACGACAAACGCTACGTTTGGATGGGTATTGCGATTTGAGAAAGCCAGGGACAATACCTGCATTGGTGGGTCCTGCCAAAGGCTAGTATACGTTCGGGAATCCGCCTGCCAATTCTGGGTATCCCTGCTCTTGAGCATTCGGCCACCAAACTGTGGATGATCAGTACCGTACCACCCCTGTGTATGGACAAGGGAGAATCCCTCAGCCGACATGTTCCTTGTCTCGTCAATCAAATAGGTTTTGTTGCATTGACTTGCGCCAGTAGGGCCGTGCCGAATGTGTGGGACCATTATAATGTGCTGCAAATCCGTGCTCTCCAGAGCATCTCGGATAGTTACTAGCATAGTTCTTGAATAGCCTTTCCTGTCAGAAATCCATCTGCGCACCATATAGCGTGGACAGTTCTGGTACACATGCCAATTGTTGGGAGAGAGCAAGATGCCAAGCATGTGAGAGCTCTTGTTCGTCCGTAGCGAACAGCTGAGAAGCCCGATCAAAAGTTTTTCAGCCGTTTTCTCCACTGTGGAAACATGCATGGAAACAAGTGGCAGCCGAATGTTGATACCGATAGTATCAAGTGTCAATAGCGGGCCGGAAACTGATGCTCGATCCAAGTCGACGCAATTCTTAAAATCCAACGGCGACTTTGCAAGTATTTCACCCACGAGCGTTGGTGGTTTGTATTCCGAAGTTGCCTTGTTCGCTGGAGATATCGTTTCCTTCGTATTCAAACCCCATGCTAGGATGGAATCATCGTCGTTATTGTTTCTAATGATTTCTTCCTGCAGACGCACAAAGGCCTTGTCGCCCTCCCCATATAACAATGGCATATTGATGTTGAATATCCCCATCAGGCAATACGCTTGATCTTCTTGCCTCGTTGTTTCACGGTGTGAAGCCCATGACATCTTCTTTGCGACGCAGAAATCATCGAGCGAGTTCATCCAAGGCGATTGTACGATGCCTTTGCTCAATACTTTTGCATCGATTCTTGTGATACGCGATATTTCTTGTGCCATGTTTCGCCGATTTCCAACCATTTTCCAATTCTTGTCGTAGAAGATTACGTCAAAAGGTGCAATCATCTCCTGTAGCGTCCAACCGCGGGTGAACCATCGAATTTTGAGGAAATTACTCCCAAAGCTAGGGATTGAAATATCCTCAAGGAAGGCGTAACATTTAGAAGATGCCAAGTACCACCTGAACATGGAGTTTATAGCCTCTGAAAGCTCCGCACTGGAGCTCTTGTTGATGCAGCACGTGTCCACCCATGCATAATTCAACCCGTCGCGTACTGCTTGCTCGCAGGTGTGCTTGATCTTGTAGCGAGTCCCATATTTCCACTGTATATATCGTTACTTGGCAACAGCCCTGATCACGTGTTCACCTCGTTCTCCTATCTGGGTAAAGCGACTCTGTGCGATTATGTCATGAACTTACGGGAAAACACGGCTTTGAGTTAAAATCACAAGTGACGTGATGTGCGCTGTATGCTATAAAAGAAAACTTCGTATCCTCTATTGTAGTTGATCCAACCCTATTGGTGCGGACAACATTCGCCAGGTGTGAGGTGAAGGTGAAAGCAAAACAGGTCTGTGCCCCTCCTCACGGACCTGTTGTATAGTTAAAGTCGCGCTATTCTTGCTGAGAAGAATATACGGTGACGCAAGATAAGTGCATTGTCGTAGGAAACCACCTATTGTAGCTGCCTCCATCGTAGTCTTGGCGTGTATTCTGCGCGCTGCACCAGCGTTTACCTCTGGACAATAGCGACTTTCGTATTGTCACGAAGTACAATAGACAGCAGCAACTCTTGCAGTCATCAGCTAGCATATAAACTCTACCTTGCTGCTCCTATCCTCTCCTCGTCCATCTCACACTTCCCTCACAACGACATAAATACCTTCAAAAGAAAACAACATGTCGTCTCCTTTTCTCTGCTTTGCGCTGGCCGCAACCATGATATTCGCTCTCTCGGTCGCATCTTCGTTCGGCCTTCTGGATTTCCTCCCAGCCGCGCTGGAAGATGGGGCTGGTCCCCATCTATCCTTTGGAGCATGGTTCTTCACCGGCTGCTGTGTCCTTTCGTCCTCGCCTCCCGCCTGTCACGCACTTTCTTCCGCCGTCCGCGCTTTCGCCGCACTGGCTCGTGAACTTGCTCTCCTCTCTCGCGACACAACGATAGCGACCCTGAAAGCTCAAGTGCTGGCATTTGAGCAGAATTCGGGTGTTGCGAACGTTTCCCTTTCCGGCAAGCAGTCGCTAGTCGACTATGAGGCCACCGTCAAAACACTCCGGCGCCAGATCAACAAGTTGACTAGCAAAGTCGCCATGTATGAGCGGCACTATAACGCCAATGCCGTGAACGCCGAGCGTCTCGCCTTCAACCAGAACATCGCCAAGCTGAAGCGTGAGCTTCAGTCGAAGTGCGACGAAATCTCCCGGCTGAAAGATGTCATCGCCTACAAGCGCAACGACACAACGATGTCGACTCTTCTTCTCAAGCAGAGCCGCCTAGAGCTGGCTCTTGAAGCCAAGACCAAGAGAGTGAACGAGGTGGAGGCGATTGTTCCTCAGCACGACCGCGACATGTACCAGCACGACCGCGACATGTACCAGCGCGACACTCAGGTCGCCAAATTTGACGCCCTGAAGGAATACATCCACCGGATGGTGGAGGCGGGAGGCCTTCAAATGATTGTTGTGGTGTTATTCCTCGGAGCTCTTGCGGGCAATGCTGGCATTGACCTCGCAGAGCTCGGTATCGACGGGACTGTGTTCCAGACTTACCTGGTCTACGCCGTGGCGATCACTGATGGTCTCCCTTGTCCTCTCCTTCCACAAGGTATGTTCTTCCAAACATCTCATTGTTCTCAAGGTCATTTACTAACCAACGATAAGGTGGCTTGCGCCTACGTGGCATTCGATACCCGCTGTCTGGCCTGCGCGTCTTCGGCAACAAACTCGTCGAGGCTGGTCGCAGTGTCGTCGTCACTCCCGCCCCGGTCGCTGTCCCCGCTCCTTGTTCGGCACCCCTTGTGGGCTACAACAACTTCTGCGCCCCTCCTGCCATCGAGCAGAAGATACCGAATACCTCCTGGCAGACACAACAGGTTGCCGCTGTTCCCTCTCCAGCTGGGTTTGCCGGCTTCACTGCCTCTTCCAATTCTCATCCAGCACCGCCACGTCCGGTAAAGACCTCGGCGCCTGCTCTTCCGACTCCTGCTTCTGCCCCCGTTCTTGCGAAGCCTTCCCAGCCTGCCGCAAACGAGACGAGGCAGATGAGCTTCCAGCAAAGTAAGAGACCGGGGACTTTTGGTGTAGGTGGTGGTAGTGCTGCTGCCCGTCCTAGCGGTGTGGGAAAGACCAGTGCGGCTCCCCAGAGGTCATGAGCATGTTGGGGCTGAGATGTGGACCGTAGAATAGTCTGGTTTTATGACTTCAATCGAATGTCATTCAGATGCGCAATTCATCTATTTTTTGTCCAATGAGACCCACCAAGCAACCATTCTTACTCTCACGTGTCATGCTCATCTGCTTCTCGAGCTTAGTGAGGTTAACCGAACTTCGATGCATTGTATAATGTGTACAATTTTACCATTGGGTTTGTTCATGTGAGGTGTCGTTTTCCAAAAGAAGGGTTGGTTTAGGTGTTTTAGGAAGTGGGAAGGCTGGATGTCGCGTCTTGGTCGCGTCGGCTTACACAAGTGGGGCTTTGCGCATCATGGCCAATGGGATGGGAAGGAGCTTTGGCCACGAAATCGCCACCTTACCAAATAGAATGCCTCGCACCTCGCCGCAACATGGACGAACTACCACATTCTCTCTTCCGCGTGGCTGTGTGACAGCGTATAGCCGATCGGTGGCTTCGGCTTTTGTATCAACAACCAGATTGGGCGCCATGTCACAGTAAGAATGCTGACAGTTTTCATTACATGGCAGAATTCGCTTCTATTGGGCAACTTTGGGTAGGCTTTGGCATCTATTCCCAACTCATCTGTACCGATCACTATTCTCTCCACCTCCAGCTGTCGTGGACGCCGGCACTGCAAAGATGCCGATGCTCGACGAACGCTACAAGCAGAATACTGGCTTGGTCTGCCCGCTTGGTCTGCCCGCTTGGTGCAGCAAATACGATGTTCTTCTAGAAGGTTCTTTGCTCATGAGTTAAAATACCACCCTAGAGTTCTGTAAACGCCTCTATCAATTCCATTCACCTACTACTGTCGCAGGCGCTACGCGCTATGTGATTGGAACCCATTTCTCCCTTGCTTCGGATCTATGGTATCTTCTGGAAGTCACGCTAGAAAACATGCTATGGAATAGAGAGATCATTATCTCTCACGCAACGTGGCCGTTTAGTCTTCCGTGACAAAGCGGTTGCGGCGGTCCAACAAACTCTTCCAGCGCAGGTTCCGCTCACACATTGCTAATATCCTTTCCTTGCTACCATTTGCAGCTGCCACACCTCTCAACCATCCTCCGCACCAGCAATGTCATCGCCACCACTTCCCCAAAAGCCAAAAGCTACGTCTGAAGGTCTACCGACCGAGCTTTGGACGCAAATTTGCCACTCACGGTCTTCGTACTCAAACGGAGAGGTCTTCATCATTGACTTCACTAGTCTTTCTAATCTCCGTCTCACTAGTCGGCTGTTGCATTGGAAGACGCGGGACGCATTCCTCCAGCGCCACCTCGTATCTTCCAAGTTCAGCCTAATGCCACAGAGTCTGGAAGTTCTAAAGGGGTTATCAGAAGACGAACAGCTGCGAACATACGTGCGAGAACTGGAGTTTGGCCCGGAGGTATTAAACACGAATCTGGAAGTGGACCTTCAATACATCAGAGAACAGTGGGAAGAGCCTTCTACCGGATGTCCACATCCTGAGAGCTACATCTACGTGGACTCTGCCCGACCAATATGGCCTATGGTCAGACTTCCGGAACCGCTATGGAAAGGTGTTAATGGCAGAGACTCAGTCTCAGCGTTGGTCGTTCGATGGAACAAACTAGATGGTTATAATCGCTGGCTCCAAAAGCACGGAGATACGCTAAGGAGATTAGTTGATTACCAAAATATCTTCCAGGCAGGACCTGGGTACATTCGAGAGGCCATCGCCAAGTTCCCGATGCTGAACAGTATCAAGATCAATCCTCGACCAATAGGTACTTATTACGAGGAACGCTTCGCCAAGCTTGTAAAACGGAGTAGAGGTACCATTCCACTATTTTGCGAACTCGGAGCACACGAGATCGAACTAACTACCGATCCGGCTCCGTATGGTTCGGAGCCCATCTTGGAGTTCAGCCTCGATGGCCTTCTCTTCATGGAGTATTACGCAGAGATAATTATGCTGGAAAACCTCTTCAAAGCCTTGAGCACGGTTAACCTTGATGAGTTCACGGTTGACCTGACGATTACTGCGGCGAATCTTCCATCCAATGGCAAGATCTTTGACACCAACCACCGAACCTGGAAAGCCATGGCTCCCCGAATTCGAAGTCTTACATTCGATTTCGCACTGAGTGATATCACTTTCTACCAGGTTCTTCCATTGTTAACATGGATAGCGGAGATGATACCCCACACTAATGCAGTCGAACACTTTTATGGCCGCAATTTGTACTTCGGGTACTTTATATTGCGAAAGGTTCTTGCACATTCTTCGTGGAAGAGTCTTCGAACGCTGCATCTTTTTCAATGCCGGAGCCATGGCCGCGATTTGCTCGGAATCTTTCTCCGTCATCGTTCAACTCTGGAGGATGTGAGCATGTCGAATGTCGCAACTACTGGTATGAGCGTATTATCCTGGAGGGACATACTTGTGGCAATGAAAGGCATGACTCAGCTTATGCGTGTCACGCTGGATCAGCTCGAACTGCAAGGTGCTAGCGATATGTCTAGCCTTGCATCATTTCCTTGGAACTCTAAGCCAGCCACAATCCATTGTCTGAAGGCGAAAGGATATGATAACGTTCGCTCGATGCTTGATTCTGCGATAGAGCGCATCGTACTTCTTCCTGACCAAAAACATTCGTTTTGCAAAGTGCATTTCCGGACGTCTCCGTGAGACATAGCGCGGAAATAAAACTTGATAAGACGACAAGCTCTGGAGATCCTTACGAATTGGTGGCATAATGAACTCTACATGGAGCTGCGATGGGCGATGGTTATAGTTGGACGAATTCCGCACGAAAAACAAGTATTTAGCTATTGAAATAATTCAACACTGAACATATTCTCCTCTTGCTATGCCCACACAAGACCAAAGCCGAGTTTGGAAGCTCGCAAGTGAGAAATAAGGTTGGATTACCTTCAGCTAACGATAGATCATCTAGCACGATATGCCCAAATTCTTGCTGTAGCACGCTAATTTCATTCTTAAAGGCATGTTACTACAAGCCCACTGAAATCTGGCCTGATGCGCGCAAAGCCAAGTGGTTTTGGTGACCACAGTGCGCTAGCTACCGGCATCTCAATAGCGCAGATACCTCTCAAGGGAACCCAAACGTCTACTGCATGTCTTTCACACACCGTTCTCATAGAGGCCCTTCATCAAAGCCACCCATCTATCAAGACCGCCGTCGCCCTCAGCCCTCAGCATGCTTTGCATGAAAGACGGTGCTCTAAAATTTTCTCGAAAGGCAGCCTCTGAAAACAATTTCTGTGTGGGCAACACCCTGAAATTCAAGGGCAGCGATAGAATCCCCCGCTCCTTACCCTCTGCTGCCTTCTTTACATGGCTTCTAACACTGGTTTGCACCAGTGTATTTGTAAAGAACGACCCAATGAGATCTTCTTGGTCACGATGGATTTTTTGTGCGTAGAGAAAGGTAAAGACACAACTCGCATCTTCGCACTTCACATCGATGCTTCGTATGCCTACGCATACGGACGGATATCGTGAACAAAACTTGGTGATCTCTGAAAAGCCGAGATAAACCGCTTCTGTGCGCGTATAACTTTTTTCAATGTAGAGCTTCCTCAGGTCCTTGACCTTATCCGGTGCAAGTGTTCGAACAAACGTGCCACCTTCCGGAAGGGTAGAAAAGTAAAGCTCGTTGTTGAGGATGCCCAGACCACGGGTCTCTTGATGCAGTTGCCGGTTGACGTACTTCAGCTGGTTTGCGTCATCGCATCCAGCCGGTGATCCAACGCTCGGGAAATTACTGGAATCAGTGACCGCGCGATCATCATCGTTTGTCCCTTTCTGAACTAGGCGCTTATCCGATTGTGAATAGATTCGCGCAACGCCGTTTGGGTCTATTTGACAGCGCAGGCCGGCAGGTTCGAAGAGGACATATGCATAGATGTAGTTGCGAAGCTCTCCGGGCAGTCGAAAGAAACGGCAGACTTCTGGCTCTCGAGCGACGGATTTCGTGGCCATTTCGGCGGTTTTCGGTTAGTTTGACCTGATCGAGATCTCAGGACAAGCACGATAGTACTTTTGTAGAGCGAAATATTATCGAATAGCGTTAGGGTTTCAGGTCTTGTCGCGGTTGATTCGACCCGCCGAAGAGCGCAATCATTCTCTACCGGGAAATTGCACGTGTGTCTGCTTTTCCAGTGTTGGTTGTTGAGCTAGTGAGAGCGCCAAGACGAGAGCTAGTACGCTTTGGGAAAGGCGCCCAACGATTGAGGTGAAAGAACCAAGAAAGACAACACAATTGAAGTTTCTGAATTACGAGCGCATTATTGCAACTCTATTAATATCCATATCCTTTACAGCTAGCCTGAAGAAGCCAGACGCAGTGCTACAAAAATGCTTAGGTAGCCCATCGCTCATGTAAGTAGAGCTCGTCAACAGTTCGACCTTCCATCATCATGGTTTCATCACACTACTCAACAACATCTCCCCTTCTTCCCGGCTCCGTTCCAGTAAGTCGTGGTCACATAGCCTCCTCCGTCATTCTTCTTCTTCTCCTTCGGCCAGCAACACGCCATGCATACAAGGACGAAGAAGAGGATCGCCACCGTAGCTGCAAGACCGATCATGATGGCTTTGCCGTGGTCGCCAAAGTAGACATACTCTTTGCGATCCGTAGTAGTCGTGCTTTCTGGGGCCATCGTGTGGGCTGGAATAAAAGACGTGGTGAATGTTGTAGCTGCCATCGTAGGTTCGAAGAAAGAACTACTGAAGTAATGTGAGCTATCATCCGAGGTGTCCAAGGGTGAGTATGACCTGCTTAGCTCAAAATTTTGGTTTATAAATCTAGTGTTTAGATACTGGCGGGAGTTGCAGTTGTGGAAATTGGAGAGCTGCCAAAACTATATGTAGCCATAACATGCTTTTACATAAAAATCCAAATCACTACAGGCACCAACCCACTACATCATGTCCACTTCTTTGTGGTCGAAACGTTTCCTCAATATCTCAACTGGAGTGTACACGACGTGTTGAACTCGCCGACTTTTCACTCGCAAAGGGCACAATGTCTTACCAAGGGGAATATTCCTTTTGCGCAACGCGATCCTTTCAGATAAAATAGCCGTTTTTTTTCTCTCGCATAGAAGCCTGTCTAGAGTTACAAGGAAGCTTGCATCAACATCCGTCCATGTCCTAACGCGATCAAGGCTAGCCTATTGGGGCTTTGACAGCCGACCCGCCAGTACATTCCACCCAGCGGGGTCCTACATAGGAGCTTACTCACTTTCCTATCGCTCCCCGCTATCATTCTCCTAGCCATACAATTTCCGCTTTAAAGTAGCCGTGTTTCACGATCCGATATAACGGCTGTCACTTGACACAATGTTGCACTGGCGTGGCGCAGCAACAGCGGATGCATGTTCGTGTACTGCGTCTGTGAGACTGACATTCCGAATAGTAAAGCGAGAATGCAGCGACCAAAGTTTTGTTGTAGAAACGTGCTTGCGGAAACTATACAGGGGCAGGAGCTATATGCAGGGTCATCGCATACTATTGAGAGTAAGTGGCAAAAAGCTCATACATTCCAAGGTGATTCCAAGCTTTGTTACTAACTACACCTAATCTTACAAGGCTAGCGTGCAGTTACCTTGCCATTATCTTCGTAACGACCTAGAAGTTCGTAGAAACCCCATGTCAATGTGCTTTCTGCATGTTCGAGCCCTCCATCTCCGCAATAACAGCCGTCATATCTCCTCCATCCCTTGGTTCGAGCTTCGGTGGCAGTTTAGACTCAGTATGCAATTCAGCCGTTCCACTCCCACCACTGTGAGAATTCTCCGTTCCAAGCTCACTCATCGGACTCATAGTTTCCACTCCATGTAACTCCACTGAGCGTGTCGAGCGGAGAGGTGCATTCGTGCCGAGTTCACTGACTGGACTTCTCATTCCTTCGCTACGGAGATCAGCGCTGCTGATTCTGACAGTAGGTACGCCGGATGGCGAGTTGCCATGCCAGCCTTGCATTGTTGAAGCAGCGGAAACGGGTGATGTGGGTGACGACATGCTCGTTGCGGCGTGGGAGCCCAGTTCAGGGTATCGCGAATCCATGTTGCTACCATGACGATGCGTTCCTGGTCGCGGGGCCGGGCGGTAGTATCGTGCGCTCCCGCCGCTGCTTCCGCCACGCATCTCCGATGAATCAGAATAACCATTGTGTGCGGTTTGAGGACGTGGTATATCCTCGCTGTGTAGTTCGGCTTTCGAGCGCTGACGCATCGGCGCACCGGGTCCGACTTCTAAGTAGCGACCGAAGCTGGTATCATTGTCGATGGTAGGAAGTTTGGGTTTTGGACTAGTATTGCGAGATGGCTCCCACATGTCGGCGGAGGAGGCGAGAGAGGCTCGGCGTTTGCGGCGGCGCAGGAAGAGGAATATGAGGCCGATTATGAGAGCGATACCCAGGGTACCACCTGCTGCTGTACCAGCGATGGCGGTGGTGCTGAAAGCAGGCGCGGCAGCGGCGATGGTAGTGGAATACGGTGCGGATGCGACGGTGACGTGAGTGTGAAGAGTGGCGTCATTTTGGTCATTCGATGTAGTCTGTGTAGGACCAGTGTTGTTCGGAGGCAGCACTACCACAGCGGACGTGGGGTTCCCTTCACTTGTAGAACTGGGTGGAGTCGAAGCTGCTGGCGGTGGTCGCTGAGTTGGTGCATCTGGTGGTTTCTCTGTCTCCAAACTCAAGGTAGAGGTAGATGTAGAGAGACTCTCGGACGAGGAGTCTACAATCGTCACCGTAGTAGCTGTAGGCTCCGGTGAGACGTCAATGGGAGTAGCTCCTCCCAATTTTGTCGACGTCGACGTACCTCTACTTGTCGCATCCTCAGTACTTGTCGCAATACCACCCGATGGCGTTGCCGCGAGCAAATCCATGTAGTTGAAATCAGCTCCAGACACAGGTTCTTTAAATTCACCCGTGCCATCACACTCCGCTCTGAATATGGCTACGTAGTCTACATCCCAAAAAGTCAGCACACCTCAAATCCTATGTCGTGCGCGGAACGAAGGCTCACCTTTTCGGTCAGTCAGACTTGGACATGCCTCGAGAAGACACGGGCCAAATTTCTTGAAGTGTAAGGGAACAACGTCCGAGAGTTGACAAAAGCCGCCAAGGTTATCAGCGCAATTGCCATCGAGGACCTTGTTTTCCCCGATGAGGCATTGCCTCTACTATCAGCGTTAGCAACATGATGTACCAGAACAATCTCGTGGGAGGGTTGGAAAATATACTCACGGTACAGGCGGGAAGCGGCAACGGTGGATTCGGGGCCACGCAGAACTTGTCACGCTCTTGAGCAGCGACGATACCAAACAGAAGCATCAAGACGTAGAGCAACATACTCGCCATTGATATTGGTCACTGGGAGTCGAGGAAAGGAGAGCCCGCAAGAACCACAACAGATTCGGACTGAACTTTTAAGTGCCAAACGCCCCCATGTTTGCTCCTCTCACCGACCACAGACCGCCCCCAGTCCAATAAACAGTGGTCCCCTACCTCACCTCACACAAGTACCGGCATGGTAATCTCAGCGACACTTGGCAAACGGCTAACCACACGAACGCGTACTTAGGGCTCTGTTTGTGCTACCAGTTCACATGCACTGCCTACTTGTGCACGACCTAGTTGACAAATGTTAGGTCTGAACCTGGTTTCTCACCCTAACGGGCATCCGCAGAACCAATTCCACAAGTCGCTGAAGACATCTTCGAAAGCCAGTAGTAAGTTGGGAAAGGGGCGAGTATCAATATTGACAAAACACGAGACCTCAACGTGCACTTCTCCGAAAATGGTCTTGTTCCCGCTCCCTCGCCCACTCTTCCTGTTGCGCCCTCCCCCATTCGCTCCTTGCCTCTCGCTCTCGCTCCAGCTGCAAGTCCACCGTATCATCACCGTAGCTGTTTCGGCGGATACTGTATCTACTCACCGAGTCGTCGTCAGAGTTGCGCGGGCTCTGTCCAGGTGGTCTATCCCGACGCTCGTCTGCAGGTAGTTCGTGCCTGCTATGCTGCCCACTGTACTGCCGCCCATGACCAGTGTACTTATCGTATTCCGACATGGCGTAGTCCTCGGTGTTTGCGCCGTATTCTTTATACTCGACATGTCGAGTTGCAGCGCTGTCCCCGAGAACGGGGTATGCAGTTGTGCTCCTCGGCGAACCAACAAGGGTATCGTCGTTGTAGGTTGACGCGCCGCCGTACATTGACGCTTCTGCGCCTCGACCTGCGCTGGTGATATCACGACGAGATGCGAATTCTGGTATTGATGAGTCGCTGATCAAGGTATTGATCCTCATTGACACGCCTTCTGGGTTCGTGGCGTCTTGCAACTCGGCGTTTTGAACGCGTAGGTCTTTGGCCTTCTTCTTGGTGTCCCAATACAGCTTTCCTAGACCGAGGAGAATGGCGAGTACGAGAACAGCTGCGGCGACGATGCCTCCTATGGCTCCACCGTTAAGCTTGGTGGGGATAGGGGCAGGGTCATTGGACTCAATGGGTGCTGGTGGGGCGGGTGTTGACGAAGGGAAGGTGAGTGGGAGATAGGGCTCCCAGCGTTTGGGGATGTCAGTGAGTTCCTTATCTGCCTTCTTGCAGTGGTACAACAGGCTATTGAGGAACTCTAAAGTGCGGAATTAGTATTAAGCGGCGTGAATATATGTTCGGATGGTGCAACGTACCTTCCCTTCCAATGTCACCGTAGCAAGCATCAAGTACGCACTGCTGATCAAACTCGGTATTCTTCTCGAGGGAGTTGCTGGCCTTGCAGATGCAGTCGAGGTCGTCGTAGCTACACGACGCCTCACCCTGTGGCTTCTTGATCATGCACTTTTGAGATATCTGAATGTTTGTTGTTAGCAAGTAGGTTCACGTGAAATATCCACGCAACATACACCGCAGATAGGAAGCTGTCCATCAGCCGGGCCTGTCGGAGTCGGCATTGCAGATGAAGTTGTGTTGTTGGTTGTCGTTGTGGGCTGCGTTGTTGATAATTTCGATAAAACCGTGGAACTGGCCGCGCTTGTATCCTGAGTCAGTGTACTCGGTTGAGTAGACGTGCCAGGTTGAGAGCTTGCGGTAGTGGTATACTGTGCGGGTGTTGAAGTAGAAGTCAGAGTCGCTGATCGAGGCAATTTATCATACGGAGCCCACTCATCAGGAATGTCGACTAGCGTCTGACCACGCTGGTAGCACGCAAACTGGTACTTGCTGATAAACACTAACAAAATCTAGGTTAGCTCTCTTTCTCTCTCTCTCCTAATTTCTCTCACTAGGTACCGGAGCACGGTACTCACGTTTCCTCGCATCCTCGCCATTGCATTCTTGCAATACACAGTGAGCAGAAAAGTACTCGTTGCGGGACAGAGAGTTTGTTCTTTTGCAGACGCAAGCAAAATACGCGCCAGCTTCAAAATCATAGTGCTGACAGTAAAGCCATCTGGGAGCGTCGGGCTTTACTTCTCTCTGGCATTTTTCAGATATCTGGTCTCATTAGCTATCATGCACATGTACTGATTCTCGTAAGCGACATACCTGACAGAAGTCTGTCGCCATTGCGGGAGGCGTAAAGCTTGGTCGAGCCGAACTTGATACACTGATAGTAAAGATATCCGAAAGGGCGGGAGGGGTGTACCCCGATGGGTTATTGTTGTTCGTCATATCCGAAATTTGGAGCAGTGAAGCTATCAAGATGTGATTAGGGATATGAATCGCTTCACATGAAATGTCGTCTTCATCCAAGAGCCGCTACGTCAAGGTAAGAGAGCCACAGTCAGGTGGTATTAGGATGGCACCAGCAAACGGTCTTCAAAGGTTCTTTATATACTCGAATCTGTGATATTCAAAGAAGTCCGTGGGAAAAAAGTGGAAACCAGGAAGCTATAGCCGAACAAGTGAAGCCTAAGAGTGAGTTTACCTCGTCGCTGGCGTGTGCACAGTCATATGCATTTCGCTTGATGCCTAGACTGCGCATTACTGTGAATGATTGCACTCCAGATCATGACGATGTAGGGAACAAACGTCAGGCTTGCGCGAGCCGCCGCACTAGGCGTCCGGGCAAACCAACTTCCAACGCAGCTGTTTAACCAGTCAGCCGATAACGAGTTTCAAGGTAGTTTGAGATGGAAGGAACGCGTATGAGATTGCGAGAAAGAAATCGTCGAATTAGGTAAGTTGGTAGCTGGCAGCAATCCCTAATATGCCCTCAAATCGATAATCAGTCATATCCAAAGAAACCCTGACTAGAACAAAAAGGAAAACCCATCGGTCTATAGTTTGTACTCGAGTCCTCCTCTTTCCGATTCGTCTTCGTGTGGTATGCATATTTACCGTAGTCAAAAAGCTAAACTGCTTGATTCAACATACCATCTCTTGCGCATCTCAGCCCCGTCACTCCACTACCCAACCCTGCTTGTCTACAACAGCGACACATCTAGAACAAGCAGTCCAAGCAACAGCAGCAGGCCAAACCAGCGCACAATCCGGCGAACAAGCCCCCACTGCCGCCATTAGCCCTCCTGTCGTCCTGGTAGTAGCCACCTGGAGGTGGCGGTCCCTGCTGGTATTGCATCTGCTGGCCTCCGTATCCATATTGTCCTTGCGGGGGCCCATACTGGCCTTGTGGCGGTCCGTATGGGCCGGGCTGCCCTTGTTGGTAGGGGTTCGGGCTGCCGCCGTAGTAGTCTGGTGCGCCGCCACCCTGGTTGTAGTATGAGGGTTGTATGCCGCCCGGGGCTGGGCCAGCATCTTGGTGGGTTGGTGGTGGGTAGGCGGGCGGTGCGCCTTGGTCCTGGAGGGCTTGTTAGTATGTTGATGGGGTTGCGACTGGACAGGACATGTGATTTCGGCGCGCATGGTGACAGACAGACGGGAAGACGTACATATGGTTTGGACATGTTGGCGATTTGTCTAGGTAGCAGAGAGTATCGTGAAAGAGCGATGAGCTCCTCAAAGGACAAAAAGACTGTTACGTCGTATTGCTGGGCGGCGAAGCTGGGCAATTTCTCCTCAGCTGACGATCGAAATTTGTTGGGCGTTTGCTTCCGGAGTGGATGGCGATCTTTGAAAAGGAATCTGAAGAAAGAAAGAGCGAACGGTGTGTATAGAAAGCAGAGTATGAAGAAGTAGAAGGAAGGAGCGACGAATGGTCAGAGTATGGGTAAAGTGCGGAGTCGCTCAGACACCACATGTCGGAGCGTACGAAAGAGGGTGGCTGAGCAGGCGTGGCGGATCAGCTAAGCCCCATTGGCCATAGCGTCCAACCACAGTCCTTTGTTCGCTATACTCGCAAGGCTTGTTCTACCGTGTTATCCGTGACCATGCATGCAATCTGCATTATAGCTAGACTTGCTGCTACTCTCGGACTCGGCACGTACCATACCTATGGTCTATGACGAGATATATACCATCTTTTGGCCCATGAGCACATCAACGTAGAATAGCGGGTGCCTCCAGGGGACATGTTGGAAAGTCACCAGATGTTGTGCATGAGGACACAAACGTGTAAGAAGAGCGCAGCCAACAAAGGGCCGCCAGAAACCAGTAGTTCTCTCCTCCTAGTCGGGGCAATGTCACCAACCCTAACGCCTCTTCCAGCAATATCCAGACTTATGGTACAATGCTCTTCGTTCCCACCCGACATCCTCTCCCATCCGCGTCACAATGGTATCATATCCACCGCCCCTATCCCACCTCAAACGGTTCAAAGTCCTTCTATGACTGCACGTCCACGCTCTCGTTCGCTGGGGCCTGTTGCATCTCCTGGTCCTTGCCGGGAATGATGAGCTCTTCCTTTTGCTCCTCATCGACAAACTTCCTCTCGCTAACATGTTCACCCTCTTTAGGAGCAACCCAAACATTAGTTGTGTTCTTCTTTTGACCGGGCTCGTGCTTATACAAGCAGCGGGGGTTGAGACACGGGTTAAATTTGCACATGATGGCACTGTGGCCGAATTTGCAACCCTCAACAGTGCAATCGGCCCCGTTATGGCACGGCTTCGCAGTGGGATGCTTGTAAGGGCACGACGAGGGATCCCGGCAGTTGGGCCAGAAGGCACACTCCTGCTCTGACTGAAATTTCTGTCGCTGCGCGGGCGATGGGTGCTTGCCGACACACTTCTTGTTCTTACACGCCGCACCAAAATCGCACGTATCGTTCATATCGATCGGAGTGCCGGGTATCGCGGCGGGCGACTGGTGGACAAAGTGGCAGTCGGGGTTGCTGCATCGCAGGTTGAATTTGCACATGGTGGATGAGGGATCCGGACGCCCGGAAGGTAGTTCGACATCCATTCCGTTGCCGTTCTCTCCAGCTGGGCCTTCGGCCATTGTCTCGTCCTCGGCCTCCTTTTTCTGGAAAGGCTTAGCATTTGGGTTCATGCCTCGACCGCCCTGGTGTGACCGATCTATGCGCTGATGTAACGGCTTCTTAGGTCCATTGCGGTTATTGTGGAAGTTGGGGTTGACGAAGCCTGCGGGTTGGCCACCAGAGAAGATCTGCTGCATCATCTGCGCCTGTTGTTCGTACATCTGCATGAGCGCCATTTGCTGTTGTGGGTTCAGGCCGATGCCAGGCATGTTGTTCTGGCCACCCATTCCCGGCATAGGCATTCCTGGCATACCGCCCATTCCCATGCCGTTCATGCCACCCATGTTGTTCTGGCCCATGTTCATGTTGGCGTTACCCATGCCACGACCGTTTGCCATTGCCTCGATTCCGCGACCGATGTTCTGACCTCGTGGACCTTTTGGCGGGTCACGGGCGTGTGCGTTCACTCGACCAACTCCACCACCGGCGCCACGTACACGATGTAATACCGAGTCACTGTTACGGTCCATGTTCTTGTTGAGTTGGTTGAGCATTCGACCGCCACGCGCTGGACGCGCTGTTTGGGCGCCACTGCCGTTGCGCATAGCCTTGGGGCCGGTAGGACTGTTCGCAGTTAGACTCTGTTCATTATGATTTGCATGGGCTTCGGAGCGCAGAGGAGCCACCGCTTGCTTTGATGTCGCCTTAAATCCGCGTTCGCATGCTTGCGCTGTCTCCTCCCAGTTGCTTCTCGCACGAGTGGCTGCCCTAAAGGGGCGGGAAAGTAGGGTGTTGTCATACATGTTGCCTTGTCCTTCTGACGTGCCTTCCATGTCTGTATCTTGCGCTGCTGCCAAGTTGTCGTTTGATGTGCTGTCCATCTGGTTCTCGATTGACTGCGTGACCTGGGCATTGCCGCCGCTCGACTGCTTGAGGTGCTCGATCTGCTCGAATAACCACTGCGCGAACTGCTGTGTCTCTGTATTCTCCGGACCCAGGTCGAGCAAATCATTGGAAAGTTCTGATGCGACCTGCGTTTCATTCTTGTCGTTGGCCAGCATAAGGAGAATGTACTCGAACAACGTCGTGTCCTCGCCGCCAGTCGTCCATCCAAATTCAGCGAGCTTGGGCTGGACAACCTGCTGCAGCTGCATCGCCAGAGGCGAGTCGCTCGAAAAATCCACAGCCATAGTGAGGGTAGTCGTGGATGGAAGAGTTGTCGCGTGGATTCGGGTTGAGCGGTGGGCGGGAAGCGGAAACGAAGGGAGCGACGAGGAACGCGACTTCCCTAACGTATGACGTAAGGCTACAGCGCGTGCGTGTTCAGACGGCCGTAATGGGTGTTTCGTCGGCCGTGAAGGTGGTTGCGCGTTGGATGCAGTGGGTTGGGGTGTGGGTGGAGAAGGAAGTATTTGTTTAGGAGCGCCTGCTCAAGTTCTGCGCAATCAAGTTCGGCACTTGCCGCACCGACTAGCGCGTGTCTTGTTGTACGCTTTCTTCGCCACCCAGATTATACATCGCACAGCAAGCTCTACATAGTCTTTCAGGCACAGCAGTCTGGAAGATATTGGAAGCTTGAACGGGTCATGTTATGGTTGCTTAATAATTGCGATGAGTTTCAAAGCGGGCTATTGTCGCCTCTTGGGTCGACACCAGCCGCGTCCTACTATCTAATGCCTTATCGTTGGAAGTACAAGTCCCGTCCATGTGTTACAAGGGACATCCATACCTGTGCTGACAGTGTTTGCAACAGATGCACGACAAGGCAGATCCCTGAAGCTCACGTCTCCTTGTGTGTCGATGCTGGCTGATGCTAGTACTGCCACAGCCGTGGGGAGGGTCATGGTGCTAGATTTGATGCGATAGCAAGTCTTGCTGTCATCTCTTCTAAACTCTTGAACAAGGTAGTGAAGCCATCTGAAGTGATTGCAACGAAATCCATACATTCCGTCCATCAAAATCATGCCTCTGACTGCTCGATTCCAACGCGTGCCTCTTCCATGCGTCTATCTTCTTCCATACGCAACCTATACTGTTCGCGTATCTCCTCTGTAATACGAATACCAGTACCCTGCGTTCGACGTGGGGGAAGCTCTTCTTCGCTCTCGTGCCCAGTTCTCGACATACTGATGTTGCCCGAGTTCTTCTCGCTGCTCTTCTCCCGACTTTTAGAGCTGAGCATATTCCTTAAGCCATGACTCTTCGGTACACCCTCGCCAGACTGTTTGGGTGACTGTCGAACGTACCCCTGTGTATCATACGAGACTGTGTTTGACGGTCGTGTACGGCGCTTTGGTATGACAGATGCAAGCATTGGACAGCAGCCGATTATGACAGCTGGTAACATGTCAGCCTGGTAGCAAAGAGTGGTATTTGCTGCGTTTACCTGTTGAACATTCGATGATAGTCCACATCGTTAACCATTTCGGATCAGGCGATTGGGGTTTTCCATCTTCACCAACCTGTACAATACGTATAGTTGAGAATAGTATGCACACGAGACCGGAAGCGAATAGTAGGCCGCAGCCAATCTTCTTAGGTCTTTCCATTTGCAGGTTCCAGATAAGCCTGATCGGGAGAAACATGACTGCCAATTGTTATCATCACAAAGAACCATTGGCTAAACGTGAGTAGTAGTGCATACCCATCATGTTCGTTACAGTATCTACTGCGTACGCGTAGTAGAGATTCGCTGTTTGTCGACGTGTTTCCCCAGGTGACGAGCACAAAGCGCCTCGGTCGAAGAACGCTTTAGTATCGTCGCATGCTAGCCCAGGGCCTGTGATGATACAGGTAGACCACGTCTGCATCAAGTCAGTCAAGCCTTTTTTTATAAAGGGTATGCGCGTCAAGTCCCAACGTAGAGAACTCTTACATACCACGATGCAGAAGACCAGTGTACCCCACCAGATGTACAGATACTTTTTGGGCATTCCAGCAAGCAGCTTCTTGTATAGCGCTAACAGTGAGAATTTGACGAACCAAAGACATGTCCAATACTCGATTCCGCTCTGCCACATGACTCTCGACGCGAGGACGATGTCTGTCATCAGAGTAGGCCATGGTGCAATGCGACCGGCTTGGAGTGCCTGGATTTTGAAGATAATGGGTGTGATGATAACGTAGAGAACAGTGAAAACCAGGTAGGCCGCAAATGCAACGCAGAGCAGGACGTCCTGCGCTTCGATGGGTTTGCGCCGCCACGCTTGGACACCAATCCGTGCAGTAAAGACTGTCGATGTCATCGCCAGCATAGCGTAGTCTATCAGGAGCAGATCATGCTGCGAGATCCAGTCCGCGCCCGTCGACATCACGAACAAAGACTGTAGAGTTTTTGAGGATGGTATTGAAGTTGAATATCGCACGACAAAATCCAATAGGGCATGTTCCTCGGGACCGGTATCGTATTGCAACAGGACCGTGCCGTAGCTGTCAAGATGATAAGAACCTGCAGTGTCTCGACCTTCGAAGCCCGACGCTCTAGGTTAAACACTTCACGACTGGAACTTGCCAGGGATTGCTCGGGGTAAATGTGCGTAGGGGTGTGCAGAAGCCTGTTAGACGCATATGCAGATTGGATTACATGGGGGCTATCGCGCGTCCAAATATAGGTACACACGCTCGTCGAGAACCTCGCAAGTAGTTGCAATAGCCTTATCGAAGCGTTGATAGGTTTTCTGTTGCAGACAATGGCAAGCAAGCCCCCAAAACGCTTCTTGTCTAAATAAACCTTAGAAGCTTAGCTCAAGGGGCACTTCTCCACTCACGCTACTCGAGATGATGATGTGCGTATTCGCGCAACAGCATCGCAGGGTGCATGGTGCCTGATTTCGTAGCTGAAATGAAGGTGGCGGCTAATATGCTTTTTCTGTCAACTACTCTTTCCAAGACCTACGATGGAGACAATGGCCTCTAAGCTATCGCCTCGCAGCACGGGTGCGGAGCAAAGCTTGTCTAGGCTTCGGCGAGGCAGCCACAGTGAGACTAGCATGTCGCTCGTAGGTAGGCCTTACGGACTTCATTGCGCTGCAAATCTAAACAGTGAGTAATTCGATAGGTAAGCACAAAGATGGGCTGCAGATCAGCACCCAGCACAATAGGCAGGCTCTCAAGAATTTGTGCCCAATGATATGTTCGATAAAGGGGTTAACCCTTTGCTCGAATACAAAGGGATGCGGGTGCAAATACGTGTCTCGCAGATGGCGGATGGTAGTGTACAGCTGGCATGGTGGCGTTCATGCAACATTGGGCCTGATGCTGGCTAAGGCGTAGGAGCGGCACGGCTGGCTCCTCTCCTCATCCACTTTGAACATCACCCAAGAACTCTTACTTGGCATAGAAATGTTTTGTCCCACAGCAAGCGCTTAGAAGTAGAGTCGCGGAAAGCTGCATAATTGAGGCACAGCAACCCAGGCCGTTGGAAACGACGCATCTACCCGCAGAACCCTGTGAAAACAACAGAGACATCCTTTGAGCTCCCACCGATGTTGCGCGATATCGAAATTGACATGCAGCCACACCAGGTCCCGGATGCTACTGCCATGCTATACTTTTGCCACGGCTCGACTCGCGAGAGGGGACTAGCCTAAAGTCTACCTCTATGGCCCGTCGGACAGGCATGAACAAGACGCCCGTGGTAGTGCCATTTGCTGCTTAATAGTGAAGATGGCACAACCTACATTTATTGCAGTGGCTCCCTGCACCTCAGTCAATGGCCCACACTCTCGGTACCAGTCTTCTACTTTCGTTCGACTTCTTCCGCAGACGCCCAAAAGGGGACCATGAAGCTTACGGTTGCTGCTTCGATAAGCGCCTCCACAGCTGGTGTGCTTGGAAGCGTTTTTGAACCAGCTGACTTCAATGTAACGGAAGCGCTACTCGACAATGGTGTCGATGTAACTGCTATCCCTGGCCTGGCAAGTCTGGCGGAACGATCTTCGCCTGGGGCCTGCTCGATAGCTGTCAGTCTATACGACCGTCGCGATTAACTTTGGGCTGTTACTAACCCTGAAACTAGTGCACATCTCTTGGATTCACATTTGGCAACGGGACTGTGTTATCAGAAGGAAGTGCAACATACAACAACTTCACCAGCGACTATTGGGCGGCCCAGCAAGCCGCTGTAGGCCCCTTTTGCGTGTTCAAGCCGAGTAACGCGCTGCAAGTCTCAAGTGCTGTGCTTTTGTCCCGACTTACGCAATGCCCGTTTGCTGTGAAAGGAGGTGGACACGCTGCATTTGCAGGAGGATCTAGCATTGAGGGAGGCATTACCATTGCCATGGAGAAACTCGATGAGAAGAGCCTATCACCAGATACAAAGATTGCTTCTGTCGGTCCAGGTAACCGCTGGGGCGACGTGTACCCGTGGATTGAGCAGTATGGACTTGAAGTTATCGGTGGTCGAGTATGTTGCTTTCCCCACTTGCTCCTCTTCTCCTTATTGTCACGTTACCGCGGATCTCCTAACACTGCACAGATCTCCTCGGTTGGTATTTCTGGATTGACTCTTGGAGGAGGTATCTCCCACTACGCAAATGCTTATGGATGGGCCTGCGATAACATCGACTCATTCGAGGTCGTGACAGCCTCAGGCATCATCGTGAACGCGAGTGCCACCAAATACTCTGACCTCTACTGGGCTCTTCGCGGGGGTGGTAATAATTTTGGCATCGTCACCAGGTTTGACATGAGGACTTTCGTACAAGGTGAAATGTGGGGCGGACAACAGGCTCACACTGAAGATCAGTGGGACAAAGTGTACGAAGCATACTACAACTATGCCATCAACGCAGAGAAGGATACGAGACAAGCTCAGATCGTTTCTTTTGCACTTCAGAATGGCATGAAGATTGCGGCCGTGGATCTCGAGTATTCCGAGCCAAAGCCATGGGCTCCTATTTTCGACGAGTGGAAAGCCATCCTAGCGATCATGGATCAAACTGCCATTGCGAACATGTCGACTTTAGCCAACCAACTTGGTGCAGGAGCACCGGATGGCGTCCAAGAGACATACTGGGGCTGCACCTTTAGAGTAGACAGAGCAATCTTCAAGGCCTTTATCGACATCTTCTTCGATATGCTACCCGCAATCCAAGACGCTGCTGGGATCCTGCCCGTTCTTTCTTTCCAAGCAATTACTGTACCGGCCATGCAAAAAATGCAACAGAATGGCGGCAATGCGCTCGGCCTTGACCCCAATGACGGTCCGGTCTTCATCTGTAACCTGGCTATCCTCTGGACAAATGCTGCGGACAACCCTCGAATCATGTCTTTCAGCAACAGCTTATACGAGCGTCTTGTCGAGGAAGCGGCGAAGAAGGATCTGAACTACGATTACATCTACATGAACTACGCGTCGCCTTATCAAGACGTAATCGCCAGCTATGGAGCTGCCAACAAGCAGAAGTTAAAGAGTATTTCGAGTGAGTATGACCCTACTGGCGTCTTCCAAAAACTTCAGCCTGGGTACTTCAAGCTCGAGGGAGCACCATACGGGGCATTCCCTGCATAGTATATAGGACTGTATCGCATCGTACCCATGCTTTCAGTGGAGTTTACAGCTGATGATTAGTCGACGACTGGTTACCCTTTCACGTGCCTCGCTCGTGAGCTCTTGCCTAATCGGCCAGACTAAAGTAAGCCCCTGCTACCGCCTCCATAAAGGTTTACTTGAGCACAAGGCGACAACAGGCGCACCGCAAAGGTCAATTAGCACCAAGGGCAAGAATGTGCGGTGTAAGTTGGTTGATGTCTGAGTGAGGCCGCCAAGGCGCTAGTCCAAGCGTTTGCTGAGCTGCCTCCAGCACTTTCTTGTCCGCTTGCGACCTTCTATCATCACCCACACCCGCCACAGTCACCCCCCTTGTGTCAACTGCAAGTTTCGTATCACTTCTATATACTCATTACACGTAACTAGAAGACAAACATGTCTCGCGGCGGCGGCACCACGCTCTACGTCACCGGCTTCGGCCACGGCACACGCGCTCGCGACCTTGCCTACGAGTTCGAACGGTATGTCTTCCAATGCCTCGCCCCAGCCCGATCGCACGCGCATCGTCGTCCTCCATCATAGTCTTCGATCCCGCACGCTCTGTATTCCTCCCACGCCGTAGCTGTGCCAGCCGCCGTTGCGCGCCGCTGCTTCCTTTGCTGCCGTGCGCGTCGATGCCGATCCGCACCTTCCTTCGTTTCCACATAGGCTCCTTCGAAACACGATCTGACTATCCTCAAGCTATGGTCGCCTTGTCCGTTGCGACATCCCAGCCCCCCGTTCGGCTTCGTCTAGACTGTGAGTTGGCCCTCCCCAATAGTAAAAGACCCGGGCTCTAACAGGCCAGCAGCTTCGCCTTCGTCGAATACGAGTCTCGCCGTGACGCCGATGACGCGTATCACGAGATGCACAACAAGCGCATCGGCCGTGACGATTTGTTGAAGATCGAGGTATGTCAGGACAGCAATAATGACGTGGGGCTGTCTAACTAGCTATAGTGGGCCCGCACGCCTCCTTCGGCATCATGGCGATTCGACTCTGGCCGTGACCGTCCCCGTGGTGAGCGCTCTGAGCGTGGCGGCGACCGTGGCGACCGCTCCGACCGTGGTGATCGTGCAGACCGAGGTATTCGCTCTCCTCGCCGTCGCAGCACCTCTCCTCGTCGCGAGCGCGGAGCTTCTCCGCGCAAGGATGACCGTCGCGAGCGCGATTATGACCGCCGTGACCGCGACAGATCAAGGAGCCCTGTTGATGGCGACCGCGAGATGAAGGACGTCCGTGATCGTGAGGACGACCGTGGTGACCGTGACCGTGTCGATCGCGATGACAGGCGCGAGCGCGACCGCGAGGCCGACACAGTTGGCGAGGTCCGCAAGAGTAAGGCAACCGACCCCTTCTACGACGAATTACTCTGATCACCCACATAGTCGACTCTCCTCCACCTCCTGCTCACGAAGACCTGGACGTGGCTGAGTAGGACTAGGCTGCGTTGCTTCTAGCAGGCAGCATCTGGACCACTGCCACTGTCTGCACACAAGGCTAGTATTGACACGAGTGCTCAAATTGGTTCAAGCACGGTGTTTTGTTGATGGGAAAATGGTTTCTGGGATTTGTTACTCTCACTTGTGGAGGCTAGATTTACTTCTATGTCCTGCCACGACATTAATGCATTCAGCAGTCGAAAAGCTCGATTCGGATCTTCTTTGGCGAACGGTTACGGCGACTACCATTCACTCGATTCGGACTTCTCGCCTTGTTTCGGTCGATCGGTCGATATCGATGCGGTTCGAGTTCCCTTGCCTCCTGTACACTTTTCGGTCGGTCCGTAGCACGTCGAACTCTTCCAGCCTCACTTTCTTCCTTCGATCCCCGTTCCGATGACACGTTCACGCTACTCCCCGACGCCCCAATCCCGATGCGAACATTCGATATTCAAGGTTTGTATACTTTGCGCATAGTAGATAGACTTGTTCCATCGTGACCGTGAGTTTCCATGTACACCTTAGTTGGTGAAATACACCTCCTTGAACATTGCATCACTGTGTCTTTTGCGGCTTGTTGAACTACGTGCGTGATACCGTATTTGCTCCCTTCCATGGACTACCAACCCTACGCATCCGCTCTTGTGCTTGTTATAGATGTTTGTCCTGCCGACAGTGCTATCAATGCTCCATGTATGACATCGCACCTGCATAGGGCTGAATCAATGACGGCAACAGCCATCTATTGCGGAGGAGCAAGCGGCCCAAGCTCGGACATTTTCCCGCAAGAACATCAATTGAACCTCCCAAATGTAAATTCTTGGTCGTCGTCGCAACGCCCTCCCAATAGATTTTGCGACCAATCGAACCGGCAATGCGGCTCCAGGATGTCTCGCAGAAGACGTTGAAGACCGTTGCCGCGCGCCGCGCGCTTGCATCCCACGCGCCGTCCCCGTTGCATCTGTATCGGCCACAACTCGCATCGTCACAACGTCTACTTCTTCGCCCCACAGCACAGTATGCCGTTCGCTACCAGTCCTCGTACCCTGAGCGCATAGCTATTTTGGGTGGGGGTATAGCGGGGTTGTCAAGCGCGTACTTTGTTGCTAGGGAGTTTCCGAATAGTAAAGTGGTCGTCTTTGAGGCGGGGAAGGACAAGGGCGGATGGATAAAGAGTCGCAGAGTCGAGGTTGTAGACTCAGAAGGAAAGAAGGGAAACGTACTGTTTGAATTGGGGCCGAGGACATTGCGAAATGCCACTGTCACTGCGGGGTTGGTATGTTTGGGGGCATGTCTATAGCAGCAGTGGCTTTGCTAATGTAGCGTGTATAGATACAAGACCTCGGCCTGGTCAACGATATCACTTTTACCAAACGTAGCGAACCTGGCGCAAAGAACCGCTTCATCTACTACCCCGACCAACTCAATCGCCTTCCTTCCGAACGTCCCTCCTTCACAGACCTCTTCTCGCTATGGCGGACTGGCATACTAGGTGGTGCATTTGGTATGATCACCGAGCCTATGAGGCCAAAGCGGGCAGACTCCATGTCCGACGAAACAATTGGCTCGTTTCTCGCACGAAGAGTGGACAAGAGGATAGCAGACAACATCGTCTCAGCGGTGTTCCATGGCATCTATGCAGGTGACATCAACCAATTGAGTGCCAAGACGCTGCTGAGCATGGCATGGCAATTAGAAGGAAGATATGGTAATGCTCTTGGAGGCTTCTTCCGCATGCAAAATGAAGACCCACGACCGGAGCAGGTTACCCTTGTCCACCCATACGACCGGGAACTAGTGAGGGCTACGAACGAGGAGATTGACTTGGAATTGGATTTTGCAAAGAACCTAAAAGACGCTAGTATGTTCTCATTCAGGAACGGGTTACAGCAGATGGTAAAAGCATTGCTGGATACAGTCGAAAATAAGGGCAATGTTGAGATTCGGACCGAGGCGCCCATCCAGAGCTTCAAGCCTCTTAACGAGAATGGGAAATTGGGCGTCGGTATCGTTTCTGGAGTACGCTCACCGATGGGAATGAAAGTTCCGCAAGTACTGACAGCATACAGAAAGAAGGTTCGACATCAACAGAAGCATTCGATCTTGCCATCTCCACCCTCAAGAACGACGAGATAACCCCCTACGTCACAGTCATGACGGTAAACCTGTACTACCCTAACCCTAACCTTCTCCCTGTCGAAGGTTTCGGCTACCTCATCCCGCAATCAATTCCATTCGAGCAGAACCCCGAGCGCGCGCTCGGCGTCATCTTCGACTCCTCTGCCGTCAAGGGCCAAGACACAGCCAACGGCACAAAACTCACAGTCATGATGGGCGGCCACTGGTGGGACGGCTGGACAGAATTCCCCAGCGAAGAAGAGGGTCTGGAAATGGCAAAGAACGTTCTCAAGAGGCACATTGGCATCTCAGAGGAACCCACTGCACATATTGCAAATCTCTCCCGCGACTGCATTCCTCAATACACACTCGGCTACGCTGACCGCATCAAAGAATTCGCGGAAGGCATGTCCAGCGAATTCAAAGGCCGGTTACGCGTTGTAGGCGCTCAGTTTAATGGCGTTAGTGTGAATGATATTATTACTGCGGCGTGGCAGGTCTCAAGAGGTTTGAGGGGAGAGGGCTGGAAGGGACGGAGTTGTGGGTTGGATAGGGTTATGGATGAGAGGGAGTGGATGGTCGTGCCTGCTAGTGAGATGGCGTATGTGAAGAAGGAAGTGCGTGTTGGTGGTGCGGGCATGGATCGCAGGGGTGATGGTGGGGTGTAGGGTTATGGGAATGGGTGACGGAGTGTATATAGGGTAGATGAAGAGTGCGGCCAAAGGGCAAAAGCATAGAAATGTACAACGTTGATATCTTAGCCGGACCAGTATGGTCCTCGCACGTCTCAATAGCATGCGCTCTGATTAGAGCGCTTGTCGTAATTCGCTCTGTCGTACAAGGCTGTGGCTAAGTCTTCGCCTTATCCAGTTGACCGGTTCCCCGCTTTTCCAAGGCTTTCTCTACCACTTCAACCTACCTACTTTTACTCTGAGCTCTTTTTCGGATGCAACCTCCATATACAAGACCACAGCGCTTTTAGCTCAGACTCTCACTTGCACGCCCGCCATTTGGCTCATACTCCCAGCTCATCGTATTATCAACTCTGAGCATCATGACCGCGCCGCCCATGCCTCGTTGCGCTCCTTGCACCACGTTCGCTGACTCCACGGAAATACTGCCGGCGCTACAGCCTGATAGGAACTGGTCGTCAGTAACAGAATTGATTGCTTCGGCGCGGTCTGGTTGTGATCTTTGTACGCTTTGTTGGCATTACATCTCCCCTCGAAATGGTGAAGATAACAATGGGCCAGTTCGGCTTTTTCGGGACGATCTTCATGACTGCTCGCACCTCCGTTGGGGGGGAGAAAACTGGGCGATGATAGAATATTACGCCGATCAGGTTCACCCGCGCCCGCGCCCGCGCCCGTCAGTAGCAGATGGTGATACAATATCACAGGCTCAACGACTTCTCAAAAAATGCCTTTCATCTCATAATGAATGTAACAAGTTGGCCATCCCTGGTCCTGACAGGAGCGGCGACGGAAGCGGAGATGAGGCTGATCGTTCCCCTGTACAACGATTCTTGCCACGCCGGTTGTTGGATCTATCACACGGCTCTGATATTCTTGTGGTCGACGTAGAGGCGTGGATCGATGCCGGTATCTCATCAGCAGCGGAGCTCTCACAGTACTGCACTTTGAGCTATCGGTGGGGAGTCACAGCTCAAAGTTGCATTCTTGAAGCATCTTTCGCAAGCCATATCAGTATTGATATAGAGGACATGCCTCAAACGTTCAAAGACGCCATAGAAATGTCGCGACGACTCAAAATCCGCTTTCTGTGGATAGATGCTCTGTGTATCGTTCAGCCTGGTTCCTACGGCGATTCCACAGACTGGAACGCAGAGGGCCCTCGAATGGGTTCCATATATCATAACGCTATATGTACTATTGCCGCCACCTGTGCTGATAGCGTTACGGATGGCTTTCTTTCGAAGGTGGACAGTGAAAGGGTACGCGCAGTCCCGTGCAGAGTCATCCACCATGCAAGGAGCGGAAGAAAATATTCTCGTTTTCTAAAAACGGGGAACATATACTTAAGCTCCGTGATTAAATCTTCGGCTCTCAACAAGCGCGGATGGGTCACACAAGAGCGGCTTCTTTCGCGACGCGTACTTCACTTTACGCTCAAAGGCGTTATTTGCGAATGTCACAAAACTCTAAAGCATGGTAGCGGCGCTGTATTAGAAACAATCGGATCCAACATTTTCTTCTCAAGCATCCGTAGCCTGATACCTAGAAAAGACGGTGCAACAAATGCTTGGACGAGTTTCGCTAGTTCGTATTCTTTGACGGAATTTACCAATGCAGAAGATCGTTTGATCGCTTTGTCGTCACTGGCAAGAGCTGTTCATCGCCACCTTGGTCACGATGACGCGTACTATGCAGGCATATGGAAGAATCAACTGATAGAGGGTTTGTTGTGGATTAGGCGGGACCCACCAAGCCCAGAATCGGCTCAGCGGCTGGATATAGCTCCTACCTGGAGTTGGGCTTCTCTAGCCGGAATGATAGCACACATCCGCCCGTACACTGACAGAAAGACTTTTTCGTCGGAATTAGTTCAGCTTTTGGACGTCTACTCGGTACCTGCGCAACTTGACAACCCATACGGCAACCTCAAAGAAGGAAGGATAACATTCCTCGCTCAAGTTTGTACTGTTCCTTTAGGGACTGAAGATGTACTGTGTCACAAGCTTGAAGAGGAAGAGAATGAGAAGTACGAATTGATCATGCGGCACGTCTACTGGGATGAGTGGCAACAGAACTTGAGAGAAGAGAAAGATTATATGATCATCCCTCTTCGTGCCGTTGGCTGTCGGTGGCCGGGGCTTAAGTTCACTGACCGTTGTCCGGGGCCTGGGTTCGCAGCGTTGGTCGTTGAAGAAGTTTTCTCGACAGATATCGCGGCCATGGAAGACCATTGTAATCGTACGTTTCGCAGAGTCGGCATGTTAATCGATCGGCTGTCAAATGAAGAGTTCGGCTACCTAATCGCCAAAGGGGTGAGATACAACTTCGGCCAACCTGAGCAAGGCATGGAGACGGTGTTTTTGGTATGAGATTAGCACAGAAGACGAGTATCGCAAATGGCAAAGATCCATGTTCCCATTCTTCTGGCGATGATCTGTTTTGTCAAACATAGTTTGATGTAGTCATTTCAGATAAGAACACACAAGAGTAGATTATGCGACGTTCATCAGCAGATTGGACGTGCTATGCGTACACTCGGCACTTCACAGAGAGTAACCGGGCTTGTGTGATAGCGCCAGTACTAAGGTCAGACATGGATGGAAACAGCGAGTCAATAGCCATAGCCTCGAAAGAAGAAAGAGATTTTCAAGGAAACACGTGCGACGGTGGGCGATGCTGCCAGGGGGTATTCCGCGCGAGTAACTCGCCATCTTACATACTGTCCGGGTTAACTCTCAGGAACAGCGGCTAAAGCCATCCAAGTACCATTCGTAATGAGAACCACTAGCAAAGTGAGTTCAATCACTGAGAAAACAAGAATTGAGCAATTGTCACTGTGACCTCGCAGTAAACTCTGGTGACTTGACAATTAGCAAACGGACGTCTGCTCATAAAGAACATCTTGTTCCCACGAGCGATACGCTATTAGGCACTATTAGAGATCTCTCTCTCTCTCTCTATCCAGTACTGCTCGATCTTCTCTCAAACCATCTTCTCAAAACTCCGAGTACATCACATCATATCAACGCCTTCCAAAAACCTTTCCAACTACATACCGATCAAACCCATCGAAATGTCCAACAACCAGAACACCACTAACGCTACTTCTTCCTCAGCACCCACCACCACTAGTGTAGCCATCAACCTTTTCTTTCCTCATCCAAGCACCACCAACTGACCAAATCCATCGACACCCTTCATATCCCACATCATGACTCCACTGCACTCGTTCTCCAGCGCAGACAGCAAGACAGTTACGTTGACCAAACACCTGGGCCGTTTCCCTCATCGGAAAAGAGCGCTTCGAGGACGTGGGGCCGTTGCTGTATCACGGGCTTTGTCGTGGCGATGAGCTTGGGCTCGCGTTCGGTATTGTCTGAGAAGGTGTTGGAGTGGCTGGGTAGCAGTAGAGATACTATTTTGTTGCTGGTTGGTTATTTTCAGCTATGTTTTGATGTGGTGGTGGGGAGGGGTGGGCTGTCATTCATTGATCACGCAAGAGTTAATCTGCACATTTTCTCGTGGAAAGCTCGTCGTCGGTGCAATCTTTACAGCACTTCTAGCAGCTTAGTGTCTTGAGCTTTAGCCCGCTACGTGACCAGCGAGGCGAAGTCGCAGTAAAAGCTCTCGTGAAGGTTGGCGTCAACAAAGGGAGATTTGTCCTTTTGGTTGCACCGGACAACATGGGGTCCTGGAGGTCTTCGATGTTGTTCTACATTGACGTAGTTTTTTAATAAAGTTCGATCCAATGCGTACGGTCAAAAAAGGTCACCCGTAAAGTGCACCAAATCTGATGCACATTCTAGTCCCGCAACAACTCTACAATGGCGTCGCGACATTACGAATATAGTAAGTACATCAGACTACTGAACAATGCCTCTTCCCACACCGGTCATGCAAGCAACGTCTTCCTTTCTCCGACTGGTTCGTCAAACAAATGTCACCGTCGAAATGAAACCAAGACGTTACAGTGATCCTGATATCCGGCAAACAGTGCAGATCATGCACAGGAAAAGACCGTCTGTCACACACGTTACTCCGCCAAGGAATGATGACCCATCTTGGCGCGCCATTTCCGCACTGTTGTGGAACTTGAGGCAACTACCATGCGAGGTCAGGAGGCATCTGCGGTGTCGGCGAGTGTGAGCCTGTCCAGCCGTGGCGGAACCTTGGTCGTGACAAGCACATTGTCTTGTTAGCGGAAGCTTCTCTGCTTCTTAGCGCCGTGTCAACAGATTTGGTGCCTGAGAGACGGTGTGGAAATGTGTTCCTGTATGCAATTTTAGTGCGGATCGCATGCCTGCTCGGTAAGAAAAGCGAGGTTCTTGCAGGCCGCAACGTCACCATGTGTGCGTGATGGGGTAGAATTTCTGGGGCGGTGTCCACGAAGCCCACGGCTGGTTTGGTAAGTGCCGTACCTGTGGTTGCTGTGCTGTCCGCCACGCCAAGGGGCGGATGTTTGATCCGTCGGCATTGATGGTGCGCTGGTGGGTAACAGTAACGGGAAGGAAGCTGATCCCGACGCACATATCGTCAATCTCGTGTAGATTGGCTGTGCGGCCGGTGAGCGGCAGACGGACACGTGCCAAGCGCGGAAGGCAGTTCCTCCAGGGCGCCAAGAGGGTTGCAATAAAAGCAAGTCGTCAAGAATATTGCCAAGGCTAGCGATGCTAAGGCCGTGGAACGCAGATGGGCTGTGTTTCCACACAATCTTGTGCCATCGGTCGCCCAGGGACCACGTATTTGATTGCACGGAACATGGCCGAGGGGCAACGGACAGCGCATAACATGTTGTCACCGTGTAGCAGGCCGGCCGGGTTGAGCGTCGGGCGCTGGGTCGTGACTTCCTGCCGAATCCGCCTACCCCACAAAAAGCACGGGCCGCACGCAGACGGATTAATAGCGCAAGACGTGCTGAGCGTTCTGCGGGTGCAAGACGAAAACCACGACTACTGCAGGTGCAATGTGGGTGACGGTGGGGAAGCAACGGGATAGGAAACCAGTCGCTCGACTCCAAGTCTCAGCAGGACTCACCGCCATGCGGGCGCGACGACGTCAGAGAGCGTGTGTATTGGCCTGCCGCATGGGAGGAGCAGGCTAGTTTGTCCAACTGGCCGTCGTTGACGCGAATCTTTTGCAAAGCAAAACCAAGTGGCCTCGCCGCCGGACGTCCGCAGTGTCGAGAGCACTGCAGATGCTGCCAGGTTGCATGAGGTAATACGAACCACGGCAATACGACTTGAGAGCGTCGGGGTCGTGTGGGCTCAGCGGCGACGGTACCGCGTCTGCAAGCAATCAACCAGCCTCCCAATCTTGGTTCCGCACTGTGTAGCGTGTGCCGGTCGAGAGAGAGCTGGTCCAGCTGGCCATTCCAACAGGCGACGCGACCCCCACCGTGTTCGCCTGTCGCCTGTCGCCTGTCGCCTTCGGCGGCAAAGGGCCGCATAAGCTTTGGATTGACAGCGCCCTGAGCTGGCATGGCAGGGCAGCATGATGCATCACGCCGAACCATCGTCCATCGTCAGTTGACGTCTAGAACTGCACCCGTCGCACGTGCGCAGAGGAGAGAGAGAGCGCGCAAGTATCGGCTCGGCGGACGGAGAGGCGTACAGAGGACGGCAGGCTGTCTTTGAGGCACGTTGATGATGACTGCAGCAGCTCAGACCACATCCAAAAGCAGCTGCGGCATTTTCTGTCTCTGTCTCTGTCTCTGTCTCTGTCTCTCCAGCCAAGGCCAACATGATGCCCTCTCCTCGTCGTCTGCCAGGCAGAAGGGCGAGAGGAAGCGCTGCTAGATCGAGGGCGGCCGCCGTCACGCGATGGCGCATCCGAAGGGCCGTGTTGGAAAAGGCGTCGTGTGGCGGCTGGCTGCAAGGTGTCGTCGCATCGTGTCGGAAGCGCGGCTTCATCTAGAGGTGAGCCTCGTGTGGCTCTGGGGCGAGATGGGTGGGAAGGCCGGATGGGGACAAGCCGGGCGGTCAAGCTTTGCAGAGTGCGATCAGCGACGCACATCATCCATGACACGGCGCTGCTCTGTCGTCGCAAGCTCCGGGTCCTGGGGCAGAGTGCACGGCGTAGACAATCACTGGGCGGCCTTTGCAAGACGTGCATCCGGCCTGCAGGTGGCCTCTGGCGCTGTGGGGGTTGCGCCGGGGTCCTGGGCCGGGGTGTTTTGGCGTGAATTAAGCAGAGTTTAGTCCCTCTATGCGACCTGTACAGCCCACATATCATCGCGCAAGGCCCCCGGCGCCGTCTTCTCACACTCTCTGGCACTGCTGTCGTCTTTGCCGCGACTGATTGCGATTCCAAGGTTAGGTGCCCAAGGCCGATAGGGACCTCGTCTTCCCTGTCGCTTGCCCTCTCTCTGCATTCACCCCTCGGCCGCTGCAAACCTCAACTGCGTGTCGTCGGCGCCACATTCCAACCCAGCATAATTCTTCTCATATCCCGCTGTGTATATGGCTCCGTCACAATTGCAACATTTCTACCACACCCCGCTCCTGCTGCCCACCCTACACCTGCATTCGTGCAGTACGCTCCAAGGCTCGTATAACCGTCCGAGTCCCCTCCAGCGTGCGTAGCGACAAACTCCAGCACCTCGTCGTGTCCCCTGTATCGGCGACATTCACCCTCAACAGCGCTCGGTCCCTTGCCGACCAATCGGAGCGCAGCAGTCGCCCCTCACCATGCCCATGGTCGCTGAACAACCACGGCAACTGTCAATCTCCTTCGATGAGCCAACACTCTCAGACCGACTTCGCTACCGCGATTCACGCCCGCTCGATCACCGCTTTGCTATTGAAGAGGAGGATGAGAGTACCGGCACCGCCAGCGAGCCTGCAGAGCCTCTCACACCCACCAGCCATACCAGTGAGGGCACGCCCTTTTCACATCCCTTCCGTGACGATGAGTCCGTAGACGACGTATTTGCAACCCCACGCCCTGCCACGAGCGACATGGAGAACAAGTCACCACCACACGAAGCGCCACAAAACACCAAAAGCCAACCGAACGTGCAGCTGTCTCAACAGGTTGAGCGCCAGTCACCACCGGAGAAGCGCCGTCTGGGAAAGCGTGTGGGCTCACTGATCCGCGGCAAACTGCATAGAGGACATTCGAGCAAAGACGGACCCAATCAGTCCGACACTTCCAATACCTCGGCGCCGAACACATCTCCCAAAGTCAAGGCCGAAACCAACACCTACATTGTCAAGACGGGTGTAGATGGACCAGCTGAAGTGGCAACTCCAGCAGTTGATATTCCCAAGCAAAGTAGAAGACTAAGTTCCTTTTCCCTAACGCGACGCTCCGATAAATCTTCCCGTGCAAACTCTCCGCCTTTGTCTGGCTCACCCATGAGCAGACCATCGACGGACAGACGACCAGGGCTTGGCAACCAACCTGCCTCTTCTTCTAGCCTGGCGAGCATGAGCAGGCCCCGGCCTGGTATCACTTGGGCAGGCAGTGGAAATGTCACTTCCACCAGGAAGTCTGGATTCTCACGGCGACGGTCAGCAAGCACAGAGCAAGTCACACGTGTCGAGGAGAACATAGAGAAGCCCACCGCGGGCATGCTGTCTACCTTTTCCAAGCCAGCTGCCCAGGGTGTGGGTATGAAGGCACGGCGGCTTAGTGTAAATCTGCCAGACGACTTCATCATAGACTGGTGCGAGCTAGACAAGGAGTTCAAGAGTTCGAGTCTGATGCCTGGCAAGAGGGGGAAGATTCTAGGAAAAGGCGCAACATCTGAAGTTCGAATAATGGCAAGAAGAGGAGGCATTACCAGGGAAGAGGACTTGGTAGCCGTCAAGGAGTTTAGAGAACGCGACAAGGACGAGACCGAGGAAGACTACGTTTTGAAGATCAAATCCGAATACAGCATTGCGAAGAGTCTGCACCATCCGAACATTGTCGAAACGGTACGGTTATGTACGAACCGCGGCCGCTGGAATCACGTCATGGAATTTTGTACATATGGAGAGATTTACTCGTTAGTAGAACGGAAGCTGTTTGCTGGTGGCGCCGAAGGGTTCTACAGTCGAGATGATCGATTGTGCTTTTTCAAGCAATTACTACGCGGAGTCGACTACCTGCACAGCCACGGCATAGCCCATCGAGACATCAAGCTGGAAAATTTGCTCCTCAGCAAAGAAGGACATCTGAAGATCTCGGATTTCGGTGTGGCCGAGGTTTTCAGTGGCGAGCATCCTGGCCTTCGCGCATCTGGCGGTGAATGTGGAAAGAACATGGGCGAGATCCGATTATCTGCGCCCGGTATCTGTGGCAGCCTTCCCTACATTGCTCCGGAAGTGCTTGAGAAGGACCACAGCTACGATCCACGGCCGCTGGATATCTGGTCAACAGCCATCGTCTACCTAACCATGACTTTTGGTGGTTGCCCGTGGCAGGCTGCCAAGACAGAGTTTGAGTACTATGCAAGGTTCAAAAAGGGCTGGGATTCATGGCTGGAGCGCCACCCAGACGGTGATGATATTTTCGATGGTCCCGACGGCCACCCAAAGTGCGGCAAGCTGTTCAGCCTCATCGAGCCCCCATCTGTCAAACGCCTAATGTTGAAGATGCTGCATCCGATTCCATCTAAACGTATCACAATCAAGGAAGTACTCAAAACCACCTGCATCAAAAACATTGGATGCTGCTGTCCGGAAACATACGATGACCCCAAGATCATGTTCGATGCCTCCAAGGCATCGAGTACCAGGACCGCCGCTCCGAAAAAGTATCTACACCACCACATGCCACCCAAGCCCGAGAACAAAGTTGGAAAGGCATTCACGCACCGGTTCGACATGGGCGAACGATAATCACGACTGCACATATTTGATGGCCATTGTTTTCATGATCACTGCATTACGGCGCTTGGGTCTTTGGGCACAGCGGGTGAAAAAGGCGGATTTTTTTTGGTGTCCCGTTTGAACAGAATCAGAGCTGTTTTGTAATTCTGTTGTCTCACTAGCATGTCAAACCTTCCAGCATTCCGCGAATGCTCATATCAAACGATTCGACCTTTCGCATCATCTCCATCTCTCGTCCAACCTTCCTTTTTCGTTTTTTTTTCCCGAGCTTTTTTCTTCTTTCGTTGCCCTTCCCTATCAAACACACGTTGCGCGCTCGCCCAACGCCATTGGCACATCTTGCAGAAAGTCTAATCGCCCTATCATCCCAAGATTACCCACCGGCGCATCCGATCTTGTCATCTCGGAAGAATTATGATTGCGCAACTTGCAGCTAGCGGTTGCTAGTGCTGATCATCCGCCCTCTTTTATCGCCCAAAACTGATGACACATTTATAGCTCTCGTCAATGACGCCCGCGCACCGGCCCTGTTCACGATTCGCTGCGGCGGGGGCCTTGGATCCCCCGATCTTGCATCGCCCACGATGGGACCACGATGGGCTGCTTTGGTAATGCCCGTTTGTCCGACGTGGCGCCGAGATATACCGATACCGTGTGCCCGTTGCCCGCTGTGCGCTGCGGCACAAGGGATATGAATACGCATGCAGGCTTCTCGAATGTTCAATGCGGGGGCTCATGTCTAGGTCGTCGTTTTACATCATCGTGCTCAACCGTCCTTATGCATGCCATGTTTAACAACCGCCGAGCTCCAGTCAAGCCTTTGGAAGCGAAGTGATACGAGAGAATAACGTCGTCTCGCCGCCGCCGTCGGCATGTCATGTTGGTCAGATCACAAAAATCGGCCATGGTATACTTGGCACATAGCCGAAGCTGACTACGTTTCAGTTTTATTCGGCTTTTCGACTTGGTTGCGCGAATAGCGGGGTAACGCCTCGCTGCAGATGTTGTCGTCTATGTGCAGCTCGGCTTGAAAAAGAAGGTGTGTCACGCGACTATGGGGTAAGTAGCGAGCGAGTAGGAGGTAGAGCGGTCGACTTTTTCCGTTCCGTGCATTTTGAGGCTGAAGGGGGAGGGGTGGGGGAGTTGGTGATGACAATGTCTTTCCATCTCTAAACTGCCTTTTTTTTTCGCTCACGACTGCCCGAAATGGAACCTGAAGAGTATCTAGTACGCATCCCATCGACTTGGATTGACAAGAATAGCAGGAGAGTACTTGTATTCCAAGAATCCGTCACCACACCCGAGAAATCGGATATGTGTAACCCCCACCACCTCCTTCCCACCAACCCTCAACACCACCTCCAACCCCCCCCCCCCCCCCCCCCCCGTCCGCTCACCCAAAAATGCAAACATTTGCCCAATCTCATGCAATATGCAGACCGCACCTCCCCCCAATGACCTCGCACTAGCTTTGCAGAGTGCGGTGTGATAACTGCATGTGTTCTCTCTCTCTCTCTTTCTCCTGGTGACTGGCTGGGTCGTGCAAACACCATGGTATTTAAGATTTCCGCCCAGTGCGCCTTATCTCGTACAAGAGGACCCAAGGTGGCGACAAGGCGAATGCTTAGCTTAAGGGTGGTGGAGATGGGATGGCGGGGGGGGTGGGGAGGTGGAACGTGTGATGTGGATGCGTGGGGGGTTGGAACTAGTGGGAGCGGTTGGGGTAGGAGGCCGCTCTTCGGAGATGGAGGGAGGGGTGTTTATTTTTTTATTTTTTATTTTTTTTCGAATGCCATGTTTGCGATTACTTTTTTTCGTGGATTTTTCTTTTTCAAGAGAGGGAGACGTGAGAATCTCTACCCATGGTTTTAGAATAGTAATGATTATATCCTGAATATTATCACGATTAATCTGTTCGACTATCCTTTTTTATACATGACAGTTTCTCTACCGTCAACACATGTCCACCCACCACAGCTACCCATATCTCTTATTCACCACATCTCCCACACCCCGTCCGGCACCACGGTCCTCATGATCTTCCAATGGCTAACCGCGCCATCCTCGTGAAACTTCTCCAACTGACCGACATCGGCATTCCCCATGACCCTGCCTCCATCCTCCTTGCTCACAAAATCGAACTTGACCTCCAGCTTCTTCTGCGGCTGTAAGAAATTCCTGCGCGCAATACTACCCAGGTAATCCTTTTGGGCCGCATCCCGGAAGCTGACAGCCGCCTTGCCTAAGCCGTAGTCATTTTTAACGCAGAAGATGACCATGTTGATGAAGTCGGCTTCGCCTTCTTTATGCTCTTCTGGTGCGGGCGAGTCGCGGAAGAGGCGGCAGGCAGGGAAGATGGCGTGGATGGTGTTCAATACTAGTCTCGTTGAACCCAAGGTAAGATCTCCAGCGTAATTGATTGCTGCAACACCTTCTGGTGACAACAGGTCGTAAAGACCTTGCATGAACTCGGTGGTGAAGAGGTAAACGGGTTCGGCGCCGCCGGTGAAGACATCGTGGATGATGTAGTCGAAGCTGCCTGGTGCTGCCGCGGATTTCTGTGCTACGTAGGTGGTTGCGTCGTCGATGACTGCCGTGTGGTTGGGGTCTAGAGCGAAGAATTTGGTTGCGTAGTGGTGGACTACGGGATCGAGTTCGACAATGGTGGTGTTTATGCCGTGCGCGATCATGGCGTTGGGTGCTGTGCCAATGCCTAGACCAATTACCAAGGCCGATTTCTTGCTATCGTCTATGGTGGGTCGAGTGTCGACTGGTGGCTCGATGAGACGAACAGCCTCGAGGAGGATGAAGACCGCGAAGATGGATTCGCGTTGGCGTTGGCCTTTGGAATAGGCCGACGGTGTGACTTGCCACTCGCCGCCGAGGAGAGAGTGGTCACAGCGGAGGAGGCGGAAAGCATTGTCTGCGTGGTTTTCGAGGACGGAAATGTATCCCGTGACGGACTCGTGACGGGCAAGGAGCGTGTAGTTTTGCGTAGCTTGCAACATAGAGTTTGCTATTTGAAAACCATGATCTGAAGGATGATGCGGGTTTGTCCAGAGCGTATGTAGGATTGCCGGAAAAGCGAGGAGGATGATACGCGACGGGCTGAAAAACGCAGATGCCGATGCAAGAAGCATTTGCAAACCCACACGCGTGAAGTAAACGGATGTTCCGATGAAGCCTGGAATGAGAGCCCTGCTGATTTTGGCCACAGTCGACACGGTAAAGTAGGATGTGGTAGGGATGATGATTTCTTTCAATGGCGAAGGATTGATCCCCGTGATGTCGATACATTCCAGAAGATCGGCGGCAGCGAATATCGAGAAGAACAACAGTGGGAAGTATGTCAGGGATTCGATGAGTAGAGGTCCATACTCGACTCCGATCTTTCCGCTGTATGGGAATAGAAGAAATTGGATGACGGGGGTCCAGTACGCAACTACAGCAATATACTGTGCAACGTTGACAGACACATAATTTTTCAATGCCCGTCGCGTCAAGAGAGCTGCGACAGCAGTAATGGTCATCGTCCGTTGGTGGTGTAGAGATGCCGGGATTGATCCATAGACAGGTGACAGGTTCAGCTGTGAGACTGGCGATGCAAAGCCTGCAACAAGCAGAAGTGCTGCTGCTCTGCCGACGTTCAACAGAACAGTCGATGTTGGGGCATTTTGCGTCTGCTTTTCCGCCTCTTCCACTGCCTTTGGCTTCTTCTGCGTCTTCCTTGGCGACATGTTGGAGAACCCCTGGTCTTTCTCTTTCTGAAATCAAATGCAAATTCTCTTGGACAAATCACTTTAGCAACTTTTGCGATAGCTAGATGGCGAGATGTATTCAATGCCGAAAGGACCAGATATCGCGTACACGCTCCAAGCAATCCCAAGCTCTTTTCCCACTTTACACGGACCGTATATCCGTAACGGTGTATTCAGCCTGCGAACAACGAAAGATCAACGTAATGCAAAAGAAGGGTATAAGGCAGGGAATGGAAAAGAAGAGACGTTGAAATAAAACTCCAGAAGGCCAGCTGTTCCTGGCTAAATTGTTTCATGCACGAATGAAACGGGCGATCATTAAGGTGGAGTTCGTTTCGACAGGGCGCGTTTCGCACTATGTAGGTGCCAGGGTGGCGTCATTACTAAGCATTGCGATATTGACGATGGGCGCCGTGAACAATAACTCTTCACACCTCGACTGCAGTGAGGGGGTTTCCCAAATCTCAATCCTTAGCATGCCATATATGACCGGATCACCCATAATGGCGCCTCTCGCTCTACGACCAGCGAACGCGCTGGAGGCAGCTAAGAACCCCGCGGACCCCAATGGCAGTACCAACGGCGATGCATCGGCACCTGCGAATGAAGACATAACCATGGAAGACGATATAGACGAATCGCTACTTCGCGATCAACTACGGCAACAACAAGATGAACGCGCGCAACGACTCCAAGCAAAGAACAGGCGCAAACGCTACCTCGAAGTACACCCTGAATACTTCTCTGACTCGTCACTTGAACTAGCCGATCCACTTCTTTACGATCGCCTCATACGTCGCTTTCAGACCGCATCTGAGCGCGAAGCTGAAGGACGCAAGAAGGGCTTCTCTGGCCAGATGGCCACCGATCTGTGGCGCGCCGAAGCAAAGAAAGACGCGCTCTCACAGCCAGACCCAAACTCACTCTTTACATACAACCGCGGACCCCAGGGGCAGATAATGGAAGAGGACAAGGACGATGTACCTATGACCAAGGAAGAAGGGAGAGCGTGGTGGGTGGACGAGATGACACAGCGCTTTCTGAGAGGCGGAGACGAGGATTTCGAGTACGAAAAGTTGGTCGACGGAAATCCCAAATACGATGATCCTGAGCAGGAGAGGGATTTGGAGGATGCATACTTTGAGAGTATGGAGAGCGACTTTGATTCGGATGGGGAGGGGAAAGAGAAGGTGTTGACGGGTGAGACGGGTATACAGGACTATTGAGCATGACCCAACCATGTCCAGATAGTCAGAAACGGGTTACAACGGGTAAATTTTGCCTTAGTCGTTTTGGACATTTGTGACAACAGGCGAACGGGTACGTTGTTACACACTATATTTGTCTGAAGTACAAAACTAACGACACCCGGACTACAGGAAATACTTGAACGTAATCGCCCGATCTCCAAGCGCGCCCATTTCCTCGGGAGTATACCCATTATGCGTACCCTCGGCTATCTGTCGTTCCCTCTTCGCATTGATACGCGTCTAGTTGAAGACCAGCACCAACAACGCGAGAATACCCATCACAATGAACCCGAGTTCAAGAGCATGGCCAAGAAGATAGCGCGGCGCATCTTCTGCGTGATAGAAATTGGAAGCCATGGCTAGGGAAAGTCAGCAACATCAACAGACACAAAAAGGAGAGATGTCTTACCGCCTGTCATACTACCTACGGCGATTTGGATAGCTTGTCTAGTAGCTCTCTTTGTACTCCCAGCGAGGTTGTTACTCAGCCAGGTAATGTTTCCGGGGAAAGCCGGGTAGAGGGCACATGCCGCAATGAAGACACCTGCGTATACGAGCCCTGGCACGTTGCCACCCGCGATGCACATGATAAAGCCGACAGCCATGATGCACATGCATACCAGGACGAACGGATACCGCTTTCCAACTTTGTCGCTGTAGTATGCTACGATGACGGCAAGGACGGATGCGGTGGTGTAGATGGGTACAGTGAGGAGTTGAGCCTCAGAAGAGCTGTACCCGAGCGAGCGAATGATTGAGGCAAGGAAGAGCGATATGCCGTACAGCGGACATACGATACCTAGCTCTGTTAGCTTGACGTGTCAAAAGATGACCTGGGAGATGGGGCATACCCCAATAAACCAAAATGTTCGTCCAAATCTGCCAATCGACAAAGGCAGATTTGACAAATTTCCATTGAAAACTATCGTCCTGTGCTACCCTTATACCGCCATCGGCTTCTTGCTTGAAGTTCTGGTACTTCAGCCGGTATAGAACAAAAGCTCGTTCTTCTTCGGTGAGAAAGGAAGCGGTCTCCGGAAAGTCGTGGAGAGTAAAAAAAACGCAACAACTGCCACGACGACAGTGAGGATCCCCTCTAAGAAAAAAAATCCAGCGCCATTCTTACCTACATAGATATTTATACTTGAAGGTTAGTAGAGAGGGTCTGCTGTATGTTTATACTTGAGGGTGAAAATACGCCTAGGCAAAAGTTTCTGCGAGGTTTCCTACGCCGTCCATGTGCGCGATGCCAAAAGCGAGGAGGCCGGAGAAGGCGCCTGCGACAGAAGCGGCAGAGAAGAAGAGGGCTTGGCGGAATTGAGCTTCATGTCGGGCGTACCACATGGTTATGTAGTATGCTACTCTTGGGAAAATTCTGTTACTGTTAGCTGATAGTTGTCATTGTTCGTAGGGTATGCTTGAGTGGTGGGAAGATTGGGGAGATGGTATCAGAGAAGGAACTTACCCAGCTTCAGTCATTCCCAAGAAGACACGGGCTATAAGCAGACCCTCATAGCTCTGCACTATACCCATGAGCGTCATGACGGTGCCCCACGCAACCATGATGGTTGGGAGCCATATTGACGGCCGGAGTTTCTTGAGTAGGAGGTTCAATGGCACTTCGAAGGCGGCGTAGGTGAAGAAGAAGACTGTTAGACACCTGTTATTTGTGTTAGACTATGCTGACATAGCTGAAGCGATACAACCACGAATAGCATACCAACTGTACTGCGGGCCCGTCATGTTGAGATCTTCCGTCAGACCTTCAATCTTCGCATCACCGATGTTCCCTCGGTCGAGGAAACTCAGCAGGTATAGTAATGCCAACATGGGTATGAGATGCAGGTCCATTTTTCGCAGTATCTTCTTTTCGTCCAGATGGGCAAACGAGGCCATTGTCACGGTAGGACTAGTAGTTAAAGCATCGATGCGCACCTTTCTCCTAGGCTTTCGACTTCGCATCATGGCCGAACGACGTGATGGAAGCCTTGCGATCCACATGCATGGACGTGCTATCTGGGGAATCACTCGCGTTGGAAATTCGGTGGTTGGTGGGCTTTTCGTCCATGATGTTAATGGCACGGACACCAGTAATAATGTCAAGGTAAGTGGAACTTGTGTGCAGAACCAAAGAAAGTGCAATCAACACCAAGCAACGATGTACATGCCAGGAATCTCTAGTTGTAAACAAAATGCAGTCTAGAGATGGTCCCAATTTAGGGCATAAATGCCACCAGCCGCTGATCAACGCTGCACATCCATCTGTGTCACTTTCGGCCAATTAGCCATCGTCCCCCCCCACCCCCCCGAAAAAAAAATAAGCTTGGCTGTCTCGAACCTCTTAGACAGGTTGGATGAGAGTTTGCATTGAG
>WBOK01000477.1:0-44965 GCA_009289805.1 Alternaria gansuensis | reverse complement strand
ACTTTAGTAAAAAAACTTAAAAGTAGCTTTATAAAAAGTAAAGGCGTGTTAAAATAGCTATTAAGTAGCTAAAATAAACTAATAAGTAGAAGAATTTTGTAAGTTACTTTTAAAGATAAAAAAGCTGTATATAGATAGTAATGCTATTGTTGTTTATTTATATTTAAGAATAAGCACTAAACGCTGCAACTGCAATACTGCTAGGATAGCAATAGAATAATAAAAGTTGCGAGCAGTAAATAGTTAGCAGTAAATAGTTATTAGTTAAGAGGGTTAGTTAGAGAGATATTACGCATCTTTGTTTCTGTCTAAACATGCTAGAGCGACACACTAATTGCGTGCCAGCAATGCCGAACAAGGGGGCATGAGCCTAGATACCTGTTGTTAGCAATAAATCTTTTTTTTACTAAAAAGGTGTCTACAAAATGTGTAGTTACATCAAAAAGTTGTCTTAAAAGGCCGAAGCCAATATGTAAATTATAGGGATTTTTACACATTTAAAAAAAAGTTATATTGTAATATTTTCTTAAGTTTTTAAACCTGTATTTTCACTGCGAAGATTGAGAGCAATTATGCTGACTAAGCAGCTTACTAAGCAGCTTATCCTAAAGAAGAGGTTCTTGGCTTTTCAAATTACTAACTCTTTCTAGTATAGCCCTTCTAGTTATGGAAATATAAAGCTTTGAAAATAATAACTTTTTGGATCTCTTTTTTTTTTGTCACCCCTCTGCATAAAGCTAGCGTTTACTATTATTAAGTAGCTACCTTTGTTAGTTAAAAAGGAGCTAGTAGTAATAGTTTCTATAGTAATTAATTTAGAATAGAAGTTAAAATATAACTATATTTAAGATATCTTTGCGTTTAGTGTTATAAATGTTAAAGTTATAATAAGGACTATATAAGGCTAGTTTATCTAGTACACTATATATACTGCGCATATTAATAGTTAAAGTACAGTAAAAGTATATTACTTTAGTAATCTCTTCTTACGTAAATATAACTATAGCAAAAAGACTTAGAGGTAGCTTTATAAAGAGTAAAGACTTATTAAGACAGCTATTAAGTAGCTAGAATAAACTAATAAGTAAATTTTTTTTTAAGACGTCGTTAAAAACAAAATAGCTGTATATAAATAGTAATAATGTTGTTGTTTATTTATATTAAAAAATAGGCACTAAACGCCGCAACTGCAACACTGCTAGAATACCAACAGGACAATAGAAGTTGCAGTTAGCGGTAAATAGTTATTAGTTAAGAGAGTTAGTTAGAGGGATATTGCGCATTTTTGTTTCTATCTAAACATTCGACACACTAGTTGCGTGCCGGCAATGCCGAACAAGAGGGCATAAGCCTAGATACCTGTTATTAGCAATAAATCTTTTTTTACCAAAAAGGTGTCTACAAAATGTGTGGTCACATCTAAAGGTTGTATTAGAAAGCTGAAGCTAAAGCTCTTTATATATTTGTCTATAGTTAATCTTTGTTGTTGCCTGCTATAGTAGCGTAGAAGGCTTAGATAGGCGTATTCTGTATAGGCGTGTTCTGTATAGGCGTGTTCTAGGTAGACGAGTTTATTGTTAGTTTCTCTGTACTAACCCGTCTAATTTTCTCTCTAAGCTCTTTTAAGGCGTTAGAGAGGCTTACTATCAATTCTACTAAAATAGCAGTATTTTTCTTATTTACTTTACTATTTTCTATATGGTTTCTAAAGATCTCTACTAGGTCTAGTAGGCTTAATTGCTAAGTAAGATTGTTTTTAACCAAATTAGCAGCTTAAATTACTAGGTTTCTAGTAACTCTAAGCGCCTCTTTAACTAAGGAGGCTTTTAGTGTTTTATTCCTTATTACAAATTAAGGTATAGCTCTAATAAAAGAAAAGAAATTGCTTTTAGTTTAATTATAGATAGGTCTTTGTAGTTTCTTCTCTAAGGTTTGCCTCTCTAGGCGTAGCGTAGTAGCTTAGCCGCTCTCTACTGTTATATTGTCGTCCTCTATCTCTATTTGTTTATTTTTGTTCCTTCTAAGATTGTTTTTTGTTTGTACTTTATTGTTGTTTTTCTTTCTTAGTAAATATGTGCTTTAATAAGCTCCTTAACTTCTACTAGCTCTTGATGCCTTGGCATATAGTCTAAGCTTTTTTTGAGAAATATTTCTCCTAGCAGGAGGGGTAAGGCGACTCTTTCACCCTCTCTAGCGCCCTAGCGCCTTCGCTGCAGGCTTTAAAAAGTGTTGCAATCGATTTCTTGTAGTTGTTTTCCTTATATACAGTTGTTTCCAAGTAGTCTCCAGGAAAGTCGACGTTGGTGTTGTGCGTGATAACAGTCCTTTTGTTATTAATATAAAAAAAGAAATTCTAAACAAGAGCAGTATAGCATACTAAAATGATATAAAGATAAACACTCTTTATTTTATATATAATATTGTAGGACATATACTTAAGGATTGTAAGCTATACTATGCCTTAAAGCAGACAAGACGAGTTAGTTTTAACTAGAATATTGCGGCTAGAGAAGGGACTTACTACTTCAGGCTACTATATAAACATCTAGAGGAAATATTAAAACAGCTACTATTAACTTAGATCTTGTTATAGTTAAAGGCAAACATCTAAGAATTCTATAATATTACTAACAATGTACTTAATTCACTAGTCTGTAGTGTAATACCTAAGAAGTTTATAAGTAGAGACTCTTAACTAGGCCTAAAGTACAAGGGTAAAGCCTCTAGCTTAGTAAACGTAGCAACTAGTTTAATAGACTACAGTTACTATAATAATATTCTTTAATAGTTCTAACAGTTCTATAATAGATATACAACCTTATTACAAATAAATATGTTAATAAGCTTAGGCTGGAAGATAGTGAGAGATAGCTCTAGAATAATAACGTGTGTATATTTTAAGCAATAATACCTGCAGGTATCCTCGCAGGTGAGGAGCCCTTTATAAGCACAATTGCAGGTGAGCAAGCTAACAATAAGCGAGTTTGGCGGACCTAGTTAACACGCAACTATCCGTAACAAAGCCTCCCCCTCTAGTCTAGCGTCCTAACAGCTTTAAATTAACTCTCTAGACTATATAAAAATAGTTTAGTAAAAAGCGCGTATTACTTGTAGCTTAGATGCTCTTAAAACGCGTGTTACCTGCAGTTTAGGCGCGTAATAAGCTTTAGGCTTAAGTCTTTATAGCGTTGTACAGTAACTTTTAAATTTGTTATTTGTTTCTTAAAATTTTTAAAAGTAAAAGTAAAAGTATATAATTATTGTAAGTAGTTTATGTAAGGTAAAATTTGCTATAGTAATAAAGAAATTTTTTAGTATATTTTTTGTAATTTTTATTTTAATTAATATATTTAATACGCAACTTTAACACACTTACTATATAACTAAATAATAAGCTTTAATGTTTATTATAGTTTACTATTTAAATTTTAAGTATATTAAGAAATCTTACTTATAAAATACTTAGCTATATAAGTTTAGCATACTTAAAAAAGCTATTAATTTTATTACTTTATATATAACTTACCTATATTGCGTATAGAATATTGCTAAGTAAAAAAAAATTTATAAAAAAACTAAGTATTATTATTGCAACTATTATACTAAAGGCAACTATAGTAGTTATACTAAAGTAGGTTTTTTTATTTTATTAACTATGCTTTAGCTAATTTAAATAAGTTTTTAAAGCGCTTAATAGGTGTTTAAATTATTTATACTAACTTTGCTTTTATTTTAATACTATAGTTACTAATACTAATGTTTTAAAAACTAACTTTACTATTATTACTACTAGTATTAAGCTTACATAATACTAGCGCTAATTTAACTTTAAGCTTTCTAACTACTACTATGTTGCTGCATATACTAGTACTTTTTTAAGAGTTTCTACTTCATTACTTTACTACTTAAGCTTAATTTTAGTAGAGTAGCGCTATATAGTAGCTACTTTTAAATTAATTGCTAGTTATACAGCTAGAATTGCTAGTCCTACTAGTAATAATAAGAATAATAATAAGAGCTTAAGTAACAATAACGTGCTACTTCTTAGGCGCGCTTTAGGCGCAGGTAGCGCGTATAACAGTAGTGCTAGAAGTAGTAATAATAATATAAGTAGTAATAATAAGGTTTATGCTAGTAGTAAGAAAATTTTTAATAATAAGTAAATGTAAATTATTTTTATACTTATAGTTTTTACTTATTTAGATACCTAATTTGCGCCTTAAGTATATAATAATAATATTTAGTATATTCTTTTAGCGCACTTAAAATATAATAATCTTTATTTATGCTTATATTCTTTAATTAGTTCTTTTATATTCTTAAACTACAATGCTAAAGTTTAAGTATTTTATAATTTATTATAGCCTTTTTATTACAGCTAATACTTTAGCTAGCTATTTTTAATTTATTTTTTTAATATTTTTTTAACTTCTTAAATCTTTTTACTCTTAAGGCTAATTTCTAGTACTTAAGTATTATCTTTTTAACTACTACGTAATTCCTATTGTTCTAGTAAGAAGATATAAAAAATATTATAAATATAATAGTAAAGTAGTAGTTATAGTTAGTAAGCCTACGTTTTAACTACTTCTTATACTTAAAATAGTCTTATAAACTTACTAAAAAGCTTTTTACTAAGTTAGTAAGCTAAGTTAATGTTCTTTGTACTAAGGCGAACTAAGTCTTTTTAGTAAAAAATCTTTAGTTTATATTTTTTATTATAGTATTAGTATTAATATTCTTATACTATTAAGAAGTGTTCTTTTACTATTGTATATGCGTTATGCATGCGCTACACTCTATTTATAGTATCTAGTACTTTCTCTTTTAGCCTACTATCCTTAGAAGGCAATATAAGTAATAAATGCTTACTATATACTACGTAAAAAGGTATTGTTTTTATTAATTTATAGATAGAGTTGTTATATGCAAATTATGTAGTTAGTAAAAGTAATACTTAATTATTTTGTTTCTTTAAAGCAAATATTCTTAAGTATTACTTTATTATCTAGTTTTAGCGTTTAGTTTACTTATTTATTTATAAGTAGAAGGCTATGCTTAGCCTACGCTTTACTTATAATTACTAGCATATTTCTATCTAAAATATAGATGTAAAAATTAGACTATAATTAAATATGATACTTTTTTAGATTCTGTATTTTAAAATAATATATTTAAAATAGAATTTTATAAACTATTTTGCATTTTATATTTTTAATATAAGTATATAAATTGCTATCTTTAAAAAGCAGTTAATAATTATAAGAATTATATTAAATATGTAACCTAAACTATTATTTTTTGCTAGTAGTAGCTTTGTTATAAAATTAAGGCTTACTTTCTTAAATATCCTATTAAGAACTAATAATAGTAATAACTAACTATATTTGCTATATTTTAAAGCCTTACTTTTTTAGCATACTGCACAGGTCTTTATGTAATTCTAAATATTATAGCCTAGCTTTAGCTAGTAATATAGCCTACTAATAAGCTTATAAGTTCTACGTACGCTAAAATAACCTACTATACACGTATTATAATTTTGTAATAAAATTTCCTGCCTAATAGCTTATTTTAGTAAAATGTAAATTCTATCTTTATATCTTAGAACTTCTTTATTATTAACGCGCTATACTTATACGCTACTGCTGTTTTAAGTATATACTACTTATATAGAGTCTACAACCTGCTATAAAGTAAAGGCGTCTTTTTATTATAATTAGTATAGTTTATTTATTAAAGCTTCTAACTCTACTGTTATAAGTTTACTACTAACTAATACTCTAGCTAGAGAGTGTAGTACGCATAGTGTGTACTTTATAGCACTAGTAGTTTAAATACTTTTTATTTTATAAATATTAGCTATATACATTTTATATACGCTTTTTTAGCTATACTAAGTTGTAAAACCTTTTATTCTACTATACTTTACTTTTGCTAAAAGTTTGTTCTGTAGTGTAGGTAATAGTTAAGTTAATAATAAGTTTTCTTATTTATAATTTACTTTTTTTAATAGTCTATCTATAGAGTTTGTACGCCTTAAGTAGTATTTAACTTTAAAATTAAAAGCCTCTAAATTTAGAGCCTAGCGTGCTTAATACTAGTTTAGTTTCTGTATAGCGCGTAAAAAGCGTAAGTTATTATAATTAGTTAATACTTAAATAGTGTATTAAGCGCCTTTTAAGTAGTACTGCTATTTTTTAAAGCTTTATATAATAGCTAAAAGTTTAAAATTATATATTTTATAGTTTAGCTTAACATTTTACAGTTTTTATAAGTAAAACGCAATAAAATACTACTTTTTATTTTTAAATAATTAAGATAATATACTTAATATAGTAAAAGTTAAAGTATTTATTTTAATATAAATTATACGTGTATCTTTAAAGTAATATAAAATAAGTATATATATAAAGTATTACTTTAGCCTTATAAAGGCAGCATGTATATTTTTATTCTAGTAGAATGCCTGTTTCTTTTTTAAGATATTTATAAGAGGTGTTATTTCTATAGTATAGTTTTTAATAAAATACTAATAAAAATTTACAAATTCTAAAAAAGAGTAAAGCTTCTTAATACTAGTAGGTGTAAGCTATTACTTAATAGTAGTAACGCGCGCTAGATCTGCGCAAATACTACTTTTTATAATAATAAATTTTAGAAAATAAACTTTGTTTAAAGTAAATATACACTTCTTAAAATTTACCTATAACTTTATACTTTATAAAAAGTTAAGTATAGCGCGTACAGCACGCTAGTATAGCGTAATATTATTATTATAAGTGTAGATAAGAATATTATCTAGATAAACTACGTAGATATAATCTAAGTGCTCTTTTAAAGCTTTATTAATATAGGCTTAAAAACTTGCTAAAGCATTTATAAGCCTAAAAAGCATAATAAGATATTTAAAATATTTATATTATATTTTAAAAGTAGTTTTTTACTTATCTCCTGCCTTAATTCTTAGATAATAGTAGGCGTTTTTAAAATCTAATGTTGTGTAGTAGCGTACGCCTAATAAGCAGTCTAGTATCTTTCTAATTAGAGAAAGTAGGTAATAATTTTTTATTATAACAGTATTAAGGCCTTAATAATTTATATAAAAGCAAAGAGTTTTATGTTTCTTTAGTATAAATAGAATTAGTGCGCCTATAAGGCTAGTGCTATAGCAAATCTATTTCTTACATAGTACTTTCTTAATATATTTATAAAGTACTTAAAGCTTACAAAAAAAAAAGTATAAAAAGGCTTATATAAAGGTTTTTTACCTTATTAAATAGAAATTATATAATCTAAGCTTTTTAGCTATAGAAAAGTTTTAGCAGCTTTATTATTAAAGATGTTAGTATAATTTTATAATATATTAAGTATACGCTACACTTACGCTATAGATACGTTTAATACGTATACCTTAAGCTTAATATATACGCTATTACTTTAAAGTACTTCTAAAAAGTAAGCTTTTAAATTTATAAGTCTTGAAATACTTTAGTAGCTACTAAGTTAATATTTACTTTTATATATTTTTAACGCTACATCTACTTTTTATAGTTAATATAAATACTTTTTTAGCTTAAAAAGAGGTTACTAAGTAGTAGTAGTGCTCTTTTTTTATCTACTTTATATACAGTAACTTCTATAATACGCTTTATACTATTATTATTTATTAAGCGCAGCTAAAGCTTATATACTATGTATATATTTTACCTTTAAAGTTTAATTTAACTTAAGTAAGAAAGTTCTATATTTTAAATAAGTTTTAAATTTATTTTTATAGCTATTTTTTAATTAATAAGGCTAACATTTAGTTATAAATCTAAAATAACTTAAAGTTTTTTTTTTACTTTAGTTACTAAACGTGCGTAATATATATGCTATATTTCTAGTAAAATATTTATTAGTATATGCTTTACTAACTTTAAGTTTATAGTAAGGCTTAAATTTTTTTTATTTAGTTTATATTAACTAAGACTTTATTAAAGTTACTACTTTAGCACTTGTTAGCATAGTGTTTTTTTTTCTAGCACTTAAAAAGTATATATTACTTAAAGTAGTTTTAAGTTAGCACTTTTTTCTTTACTTTAAAAAAATACTTATAGTAAGTATACTAAAGCTTTTATAAGTCTACTTTAAAATACTATATTACTTAAATTACTTTATTATTATTTTTTTTAAATTCTTATAGTAGTAGCTAAAATACTACTTTGTAAATATAGGTAAACTTATAATATTTTTTAAAAGTTTTACTTTAGTATTTAGCTAAGTTTTTAAGTTTTAGCGTATGTTGTATATGCGTAGTAAGTATTGCTTTAAGTATGTTCTACGCGTAAGATAATATAGTTAGTAGTATTAATATATTTAAAGTTTCTTTTTATTTAACTCTTTTTAGTTATGCTACTTTTTCTTCTAACTTTTATAATTATTGTAAAAATTAAAGTTTATTGCATTACTTCTTTACAGCGTTAATACGCTTCTTAAGTATTATAAGTGCGCTTTAAGTACACTTTCTAGGCTCTTTAAGTATAGCAGGCCTTAATAAAGTTTAAGAAGGATTAGAGAGTTTAGATACAGCTAGGCTCTAGCTTCTTTAATTACTTTAAGTGTTAGATTGCGTTAAGGGAGCTATCTCTAGACTATCTAAAATAATAACGTGTGTATATTTTAAGCAATAATACCTGCAGGTATCCTTGCAGGTGAGGAGCCCCTTATAAGCACAATTGCAGGTGAGTAAGCTAATGATAAGCGAGTTTGGCGGACCTAGTCAACACGCAACTATCCGTGACAGGCTGCGCATGTCTACACAGTTTCTTATACAAAAAAGCGCACCTCTGAGCTGTTTTCCGCTACCTTAACTCTAGAACGCGAAAATTAAGCTGAACAGTATTCCTACACTATATAAGGAGGGCAGCTAAGGTTCTTAGAACTTAACTGCTTACTTAACTAAACTAGTTAAATAAGTATTGTATTTATTACAGGGTAACCTATTTCAAATTTCAACTTTGTAAGTAATCTCTTTAGGTAGTGCTTAGGGCGAGTTAGCTTCAGCCTAAAAATTAAAGCAGCAGTTTTACTAATGCCTCTGCCTATATTTATCCTTGCTTGCGGATTATTAGCTATAGGCTATACTAGTTGCTTTAGTGCAGTAAGTTGCTCTTTACTTTAGCTATACTTTCTACTTACCTTCTTGTTTTAGCGTTGTTTACAGCGCTATTTTTAAAGTAAGCACAACTTTTTAGTTTTATATTTATAAGCCTTATTACCTAAGTAGCAGTTAAGGATGTTAACTCTAGCTAGCGTGTTACTTAGGACTTAGTAACTATTAAAGGCTTATAAAGGTAGGCTAAAGCTTATAAATTAAAGCAGTGCTCTAGCGCTGCGCTTTTACTTACGCTTAACACCTAAAGTCCTGCTTACTTTTATAAGTAAACACTAAATTAAAGTCTATAAATTATTAGCTTTATTAACAATTTTACTAAATTTTTAAAAATAGTTCTACTACTTATTTATACTTTATATATATATAAAGTAGTACAAGCTTTCTTCTCTTAAGGCGTGTATATAGTAGGCTTATTATTAGTAGTAACACTAGTTAAGCTTTATTATAAACTATGCTTTAGAAAACTTAGTAAAAGCAAATTAATAAGTTACTTATAGTAATTACGCCTTACGCGCTTTTGTAGTAGGTAATTAAAATTATTTAAGTAATTTTTTATTTAGTATAATTAGCCTTTCTAGAGGTTTAGCCTTTACGCTTTAGCGCTTTAGTAAATAATTATTACTTAGTTAATTCTACTAGTAGTTATATGCTTGTCTTAAAGATTAAGCTATGCATATTTAAGTATAAGTAATTATACTATAAAACTACAAAAAGCTTATTAAATTAGTTATTATTTATTTAATAATACTTTACTACTTAGATAACTATAGTAATTCTAGAGCTAATATATATTAAAAATCTTAACTTTAAAAAAAATATGTTTATTAGATAAAAAACTAATACTTTTTAAAGCTCTTTAGTAATTTATAATAACTTTACAATTATATAGCTTTGTGCTAGCAATAGTTTATTTTAATTTCTACCCTATTAACTTTTAATAGTAAGGTATTAGCTTATCATAGTTTTAATAAGTAATAAAGAATTAGAGTTTAATTTTAGAGAGAGAGCTTAAAAAATAGCTACTATATTTAAAGAAAGCAGCAGGCGCGCAAATTACCTAATCCTAATATAAAAAAGTAGTAATAATAAATATTAATACAGGGCTTTTTTAAGTCTTATAATTAGAATAAGTATAATTTAAACCTTTAAATAAAGAATAATTAAAAGACAAGTCTAGTGCTAGCAGCTGCAGTAATTCTAGCTTTAATAGTATATATTAAAGTTGTTGCAGTTAAAAAGCTTATAGTTAAAACTTATGCCTAGCTAGTAAGTTTACCTTACTGCGTGCATTTATTTAGCTAAGCCTTCTTTTTAAAGAACTTTATGCCTTTTACTAAGCGTGCTAAGAAATTAGAACTTTTACTTTAAAAAAATTAGAGTATTTAAAGTAGGCCTTTACTTAAATACGTTAGTATAAATCAATAAAACAAAGCGTACGTTTTTATTTTGTTAGTTTCTAATGACGCCGCAATAATTAATAAAAATAGTTAAAAGTATTAGTATTTAGTTATTAAAAGTAAAATTCTTAGATTTACTAAAAACTAACTACTACAAAAGTATTTACTAAAAATATTTTTATTAATTATTAAATAAAAGTTAAAAAGTTAAAAATAATTAAATACTATTATAGTCTTAACTGTAAACTATGCTAACTAGAAATTAAGCAATATTTTTTTTTAACTTACTTAGCACTTTATAAAAAATTAAAGTTTTTTAGTTTTAAAAGAATTATAGTTGTAAGGCTAAAACTTAAAAAGATTAATAAAAAGTTACTACTAGGCGTAAAGCTTGTAGCTTAATTTAACTTAATATTAAGAAACTTACTAAGTCTAGATAAAATAAAAATTAATAGATTAAAAGCTTTTTTTTTAATTTTTTAAGTAGTAGTACACAGCTATTCTTAGTTTATAAAGTAACTTATTTAATTAATTATAATAACAAGCAAGACCTTACTTTACTAAATAGCTAAGCTAGCTTTAGCTAATTGCTAGCCTCTTAAAGAGACTATTAACTTAAGTTAATAAAAGTTTAAGGTAATAATAAGTTTATAATACTCTCAAATATTCTAGGCTGCACGCGCGCTATACTAATAAAGCTGATAAGTTCTTTACTTTGCTTAAAAAAGTTAAGTAATTTTATTAAACTTTGTTATGCTAGAGATAAAGTATTATAATTATTGCTTTTTAATAAAAAATGCCTAGTAAGCGCATGTTATTAGTATATATTTATTACATCTTTAACTTTTATTTACACTACTTATTGCTACTACTAATTAAATAGCTTAGTATGGTTTCTAGACTAGCTTAATAAAGTTAGTAACAACTACTCTAAGCTAGAAAGTTAGTTAAACTTAGTTATTTAAAAGAAGTAAAAGTTGTAATAAGGTCTTTATAAGTAAACTTATAAAAAAATTATTATATATATATAAAAGTAAGCTAGATTCTTTTTAGCTATACGTTTTTGTACAGCGTGCGCAGCTAAGGCTAGTATTACTAAATTATTTACTTATATTTTTTGCGTACTTCTTGTTTTTTAAATAAGTTTACTTACTACTAAAACTAACTACTAAACCTTTTATAATTGCAATCTGCGTTAGTAACTAATATAATAATTAACAACAAATCTTTTAGTTCTAGTATTAATAAGAAATATAATAAAATATAATAAGTAGTGTAAATTATAGAATTTAGTAAGTTTTTAAATTTTTAAACACATATTGCGCTCTTTAAGATTTTAAAAAGCATACATATTTAAGCGTTATTTGTACTTTTAAGCTTTACTTAGTATTAAGTATTTTATTTTTAGTTTGCTAGAGACTTGCCTTAACGTTATTAGTAGCTAGCTTACTAGTTTTAGAGCATAGTATAAGTTACGCTCTTTTTTCTAGCTAAAGTTAGCGTCTACTAAGCTATATTTTTAACTTTTAACTTTAAATTAAGTAAAAATACTTGCTAAACTTTAGTATATTAATAAGTAGAAGAAAAAAAAACTAATAAGAATTACCTTAGTAATAGTAAGTAAAGCAGCAATAGCTTAAATTTAAAATTTAGCTTTTTTAAAGTTTAAGTTGTAATTTGCAAAAAGTGCTTTAGCTTTTATAGTAGTTTAAGTTTTTTAAAATAAAATATTATAGAAAGTAAAGATTTATTATATAGTTACTAGCTATTACTATGTAAAGCTTCTTTAATAAGTTAAGTTATTTAAAAATACAGCTTTAAATAAGAAGTACATTTCTTTCAAAGCTAAATATTAGCTAAATACTAATAGCGCATAAGAAAAGTAATTAAAAAATAAAAAGTACTTTAAAAAAAAAGTTATACAGCACGTAAAATTTTTAAAAAAAAAATGCTTATAGCTAGACTTACTTACAGTTACTTATTTAGGCTTTTGCATAGTGCACTCTTCTATAAGTAGGCTAGTATTAGTTTTAGTAGTAAAATAAAAGTTTTTATTATATACTTTTTTTTAGAATAGCTTTATGAAGAAAATAAAATACTACTAGCTTAAACTAAAGTCTGCGTATTTACTAAAATACTAGCGTAATAGCTGTAAGCAGCCTATCTTAAAATATAAACTAAAAAGTTTAACATCTATATAAGTATATAAGTGTTAAGCCTAAGCGCGTAATAAAAGCAAATAAAAGTAAGAACTTACAAAAGTGCACTATTAACTAATCTTAATATTTTTAAAAAGATTTATATTAGAGTATACCTATTAGAACTTAAAAAATAGTAAACTATGCTTAAATAGAGTAAAGCTAAAGAAAACTCTAGTAAAGGCTTATAATAGTTCTAACGTATAAATTGATTATTAAATTTAAGTATAAAAGTAAAAAACTAATTAAACTATCTAGTAGCTAGTTCCTACTAAAGTTTCCTTTAAAATAGTAGTAACATATTTAGTTTTATAAAGTAAAGTAAATAATTAAAGGCTTAAGAGTTAAAATAACTTTTATTAATTCTTAAACTTTAAATATGTAAGAAGTTTTTATTACTTAATTAAACATAAACAGTTAAATAAAATATTATTAGTAGGCTATTTTTAGTAAGCAAAACTAATAATACAAAATAAACTAAATAAAAAGTCGTAGAGCTAAAATACACACTTATTAAATATTACAAAAAGTGTTAGTTTATCTAAATAATAAGATAGTAGCTATAAAAGTTAAAATTTACTAAGAAATGTATAACAACTTACCTGCTAAATAAACTAGCTTTAAAAATAAATAGCGCTTAAGCGTGTTTCTTATACCTCTCTACTAAGGCAAAATTTACGCCCTAGTAAGTAGGCAGGCGGAAAAGTTTGTAATAAAGCCTTAGAGGTAACTTTAAGTTAAATAGCCTTTAGTGTAGATTTTAGTAGTAGTAGTAAATACTTAAATAACAACTTTAAAAACTAAAGTAAAAAAAAGTTTTATATAAATAGTAGTTAAACATAGGTTAATTAATTCTAAAAAATAAAGTAATTTTATTTTAATATTAGCGCTTGCGCCGCGCTTTTAAAAGAAAACTAGTTAAAATTTTAGTATTTAAATATAAATTCTCTATAGCAATATAAATAAGAGTAAAGACTTTAGCCAAAGCTTTAAAAAAAGTTTTTTTTTCTTTTCTTAATAAGTCATTACTCTAAAATTAGTTTATCTAAAGCTAAAGTTTAATAGCTAAGAAAGTGCTATACTTTTATAGCATTTAGTGTACTCCTAATAAGCCTTAAAAATCTACTTGAAAAAAAAATAGTTTTCACACTAAGTTATACTTATAACTATAGTAATTTTTAAAGTAAATAGCCTCTAGTTAATAAAATAATATAAATAAAAGAAGTTGGTAAAATAAATTTATAACTTTAAAAAAAAATTAACTTTAAGAGTTAAGTGCGTTAAGCCTTAAAAAGAAGTCTCTAGCGTAGAAGAGCACTAACTATAAAGTAGGTGCCTTTTAGCGCTAGAGTACTAACACTCTTAGCAGGCTTTAGCTGTCTAACGCACGCTTAATAACTAACTTAGAACTAGTATAAATAAGAAAGATCTAACTATTTAATTAAAATATAGTATTGCAATAGCCAGAAGATAGTATTAACGTAATATAATTTTTACTTAGTACTTTAAATGTTAAAGCAAAGAAATTTAACTAAGCGTAAGTAAATAGTAAAAGTAACTATAACTTTTTTAAAGTAGCTAAATACCTTATTATCTAATTAATAACGCGTATAAATATATTAATAAGATTTCTACTATCTTTATTTACTATTTAGCAAAACTACAGCTAAGAAAATAAGCTTAGCTGAATTAGTAAGGAAAAAAAACTTTATTAAGCTTAACTTTAATTTAATATTGTAAAAAGATATAAAGAGTATAAAATAAGTAGAAGCTTTAGTGCTAGTAAAATACTACTACTTGTATTATTTTTTTACTTATTTAATAAACTAAAGCTAAGTTTTACTACTTAGTTCCTAGCGTAAAAGTCTTTTGTAGACTAATCTAAATTAAAAGTATTATTAAGTAAAATGTTTAGCTAAGGCAGTATATTTATTAAACTATAACATAAGTGTCTTAAAAGGAACTTATAAAGAATAGAGATTTCTAATCAAGTGAAAAAGTAAAAGTCTTTTTGATTTTAAATTTTAGTGTAAATATAAACTATAAAAGTGTAGCTTATTAATTCTTTAAATTTTCTTAAAATGTAAAGCTAGAGGTGCTAAAAAAGTTATTATAGGAAGACCTAGCTTATAGCAGCTAAGCGTTTATAGTAATATTACTTTTTAAATTTTTAATTTTAGTTTTTTTTATTATACTAAAACAGAATTTAGTAAGCGTTAAATTATTTACTTACTAATAAGGAATATAAGCTAAGTTTAAACTATTGTAAAATAGGTTAGTTTTACTCTACTAATAACCTTGCTTTAATAGTAATACTGCTTAGTATAAAAGGAACTGCAGTTTTAAATAATTAGTTTTTATAGCTATTTAACTAAGTATTACTGTAAAGCTACTATTTACTAAATTATAGCTAAACGCCTTTAAGTTAGAATCTATGCTAGAACAAAGTAATTTCTGCTTATACTAGTTAGATATAAATAGGCCTTTAGCCTAAAACCTTACTAGGCTAGCGTAAATAGTTTTATTAAAGTTAAAGCTATTTGCTAGCGTATTACAATTATACAGTACATAAGATTAAATTCTTTATAAATAACTAAGTTGTCTAGCTAAGTTATGTAAGTAGTTAAGTAGCCTTATTATTATAAGCTATTAAGCGTAAGCCTGTCGCTAGCTTAGTTAAAATTAGAATAAATACTCTCTTTATTTATTAAAGAGCAGCATAGCCTGCAGCAATTTAAGAAGAGATATAAAAACTTTAGTAAAGCTTAGTTTAGAGTAAATACAAAGCTTAGTAGTTTAAAGTAAATACAAAGCTTACTAGTTTAAAGTAAATATATAGCTTAGTAGTTTAGAAAAATAGTAAAGTCTAGTAGTATATAAAAGTTAAATAGTAGAATTATTTTATAAAAGGTATAAGTGTAAGTAAATACTACTTTATGGAAAGTTTTTTAAGCTAAATAGTTTTAAAATATTAAAATTATTATAAATACTATGTTTATTTTTTATTCTTTTTTTCCTTTTTAAGAAGAAAAACTATAGTATTAACCTAAGTATAGTAATTTTATACTTTTAATAACTACTAAGCTTTTAACTTAATTTAACTACTTAATTCTAAGTTTTACTTAAGAACTAAGCTCAAAAGTTATTTTTTTTTTTTTTTTTTTTTTTTTTTTTTTTTTTTTTTTTTTTTTTACTTACCTACTTTGCTTAAAACTTTTATTAACTACTAAGCTTTAGACTTTTTAGAAATTACTAAACTTAAAATTTTTTATAAACTACTAAGCTTTTATTTTTTAGAAACTACTAAGCTTTTATTTTTTAGAAACTACTAAGCTTTAGACTTTTTAGAAACTACTAAGCTTTTATTTTTTGTAAACTACTAAGCTTAACTTTTTATAAAGTACTAAGCTTTAACTTTTCTCCAAACTACTAAGCTTATATTATTTTCTAAACTACTAAGCTTTAGACTTTTTACAATTTACTTAACTTTTAACTTTTTAAAAACTACTAAGCTTTTATTTTTTACAAACTACTAAGTTTAAATTTTTTTATAAACTACTAAGCTTAAATTTTTATAAATTACTAAGCCTAAATTTTTTTATAAACTACTAAGCTTAAATTTTTTTATATTACCAACCTTTAACTTTTTTTTAAACTACTAAGCCTAAATTGTTTTCTAAACTACTAAGCTTTAAACTTTTTATATACTACTTAACTTTTAACTTTTTAGAAACTACTAAGCTTTAATTTTTTTATAAACTACTAAGCTTTAATTTTTTATATACTACTAAGCTATAAACTTTTTATTAACTACTAAACTATATTTTTGTAAAGATTGTCTATAGATAATCTATGTTAGTTCTCTTAGAATAAGTAAGTGTAATAGATAAAAAGTTGTATTAGCACGTTTAGTAGAATAATATAATAACATAGAAGGGTTAAGAATTAGGTAATCTTTAAATTGTACTTAAAGTTAAACACACTAAGCTATAAAGGCTTAATGCCTACTACTATATACTAAGAGAGTGTCTTACTGTTCTATAGAATCCTATGCTATCTTATAGGTAGAACGTGTAGGATTTTGTAGTATATTGTAGGACGCATGTGACTTGTCTTGTAAAGGATTTCCGCTAAGGCCTATAGGATTACGTGCTTGGTGCGGGGTAGCGTTATCTATTAGCATATAAAGGCGTTGCCCTTTGTTTAGGTAGTCTAAGATCTCTTCCTGCCTTCATTCTTTATACATAGTCTGTACCTTCTCTCTTTTTAAGTTTGTAACACTATCCTCTTTTTCTATATTCTTGTCCTTATAAACTAGCCTAATAGTTTCCCGTAGTACTGCTTATTGTCACGCACTTAGTAATTGCATAAACAGTATTAGTTAACTTGCTATAGTTGCTTATTAATATTGTGTTAAGAAGAGTTTATTGTATTAGATGTTTTCGTTAAGAAAGGCGTGTAGGAATTGTTATAAAAATAGAGTTAAGGAGTGTGTTCTGGCGGAGATGCCGTTGTTGGCGGCGCGTGCGAAGAAAGATCGTCTTTAGAAACAGCGTAAGGTGCTAGCGCGTCGTGAGCAGCAGTTAGTGGATAAGTTGGGAAAATTTGTTAAGGAGATTAAAGCCTTAGAAGCTGCGGAGGATATTAACTATAAGGTCGGTATCCTAGAGAGTAGTCTAATGCCTAGTACGCTGTCGTTGGATTGGAGCGCGTTCTCTCCTACCTATTTAGAAGGTAATCTTACTTTTAATAACTTCCTAAGTGAGTTGCATAGTATTATGCAAGCAGTTAGCAATAATTTATAAAGTTTGTATTTAGTTTTCATATGTTTTTGCTATTTAAGTATTTTAATTATTTAACTAAGTATCCTTTACTGTTATTCTGTGCTTAGTATGCTAAGATCTTCTTAGTTTTAAAGATATTGTTTTTTTTTTTTTAAAGTAGAAAGTTTTTTGTAATAGTGTTTTTAAGTTTGCTAGTTTTAATATATTAATATAGAATCTTAAGTAGATTTTTATATCTAGTAGAAAGTTAAGTGTATATATAACTAGTTCCTTCTAGTCTAGAATTAAAAATAGTTTAACTTTAATGTTGTTAAGTCCTTTGTTAGGTTATTTAGTGCGAAGATTTTTTATAAGCAAATATACTTTATCTCTCTTTTTTAGCTAAAGTGCTATTTTTTATTTCTAGTTAATATATAAAATGCTTTAGTATTAAGGTTTCTTAAGTGTTATTTTAAGTAACTTATGTACTGTCTTTAGCTTATTAGCTATAGCAATAGCTATTTTTATTTTTTAGCTTAGAAGTGTACGTGTAAAAAGATTAAAGTATTTTTTATAGTTTACGTCAAATAGTGTTTATTTTATATATTTTAAAATCTTATTGTTGTATGCTATTTATGCTATAAATAGTAGTAATACTTAATTATTTTGCTATTAATTAATATATATTCTAAAGTAGGCTTTTATTATATAGTTTATTTGTTTAGTCTATCTGTCTATTTGCAAGTAATAAGCTATTAATAGCTTTTATTTTATTTTAATTATAGCTAATAGTATTGTCTAAAAGTTAAATGTAAAGAGCTTGTCTCTATTACTAATAATTAACTTTAGTATGCTGTAGTGTTTAATAATTTAATTATTAATAATATGTGCTAGTTATACTACAATAAAAATTTTCTTAAAAGTAATATACTTTGCTTATTTTATAAATTATTTAACTACTATAAAAATTGCGTTATAAGATACTTTAGTAATAAAGTTTTTTAAAACTAGTAGTCCTGTAATAAAGTCTATAAAAATATTTAACTATAGTACGTTACATAGTTTTATTGCTTATATTTCTTTATAAAGTGCGTAGGTACTATGCTTATTCTTCTAACAGTCTGCGCACTTAGCAATAAAAAAAGTAGCTTTATTCTTTATTTTTAAAAACTTATAATTTCTTTTAATAAGTTCTATAGTTTAGGTAATACTAGAGTAACTATATATAAAGTTATTATAATATTGTTTAATAATTACTTCCTGCAATTTTTTTAGTACGTCTAGTGTAATTTGTAGAACTGTGTTTAGCGTTTTTACTAGTCTTAATAATCTATCTTTATTAATTTTAAGTATTATAGTATTAATAATTTTTTTTATTCTTATAATATTATATTGTTAGCTAAAAGTATCTACTCTACTATTATCTTTTTCTAGTGTATATATAATCTTAAACTTGTATTATTTAAATAATTTTGATTATCTTACTTATTATTAGTTAAGTACTTTAGTAGTTATAAAGTTAACTAAGTTTTTATAATTTGTAAATATTATAAGTTCTAAGCAGCTTTCTACGTACACTCTCTAATACTGTAAGTATATAATAATAGCTAAGAGCTCTTTATTATAAACGTTATATTATTTTTCTAGTCTAGAGAATTTTTATAAATAGTATATAATAGAGTGCTATTTGCCTTTATATAGTTAACTAGCACAGCCTTCTAGCGCAAAGTCTAATGCATTAGTTTTAAAGCGTAATAGTTGTTCTACTTAGAATATGCAAAAGTATAGTAGTTCTATACTTACTTTTTTAAGCGTTTAGAAGGCGTTTTTTACTTTTTTTCTTTACTTAAAAAGTATTTCTTTCTTTATAAGTCTTATTAACAGGATAGCAATTTTAAAGTAGTTTTTAATAAACTGTTAGTTAAAGTTTAAAAATTCTAAGAATAATTATATCTCTTTAACTATTATTAAGTATAGCTATTTCTTAACTACTTATATCTTTTTTTTGCTTATTTGTACTCCTTGTGCTTCTACTATATATTTAAAAAAAGCAACTTTATTTTTATAAAACTTACATTTCTTTAGTTTAAGCTAAAAGTTAAACTAATTTAAGCACCTTAGTACTGTACAGACGTATTCTAGATAATTTCTTAAGTTCTTAAAGTAGATAAGAATATTATCTAGATATACTATAATAAAAAAGTCTAAATATACTCTTAATATATTATTAATAAGTTTTTTAAATGTTGCTAAGGCGTTTATAAGCTTAAATAGCATAATAGTATATTTATAGTGTCTATATTATTTTTAGAATGCTATCTTCTATTCTTTACTTTTCTTTATTTTAATAAAGTAGTATCTATTTTCAAAGTTTAATACTATAAAGACCTTAGCGTAAAATCATTAATTTTAAAGCTCTATAATATTTAGTAATAAATATTAATTCTTTACTGTAATATTGTTAAGTCTCTAGTAGTTAACGCATATTTATAGTAGCTTATTTTTTTTTAGTATAAAGAGTATAAGAAATCTTACTAGTAATATTAAAAGTTTAATATATTCTTTTTTTAAATCTTTATTTAGCTGAGTTCTTAGTTCTTTAAGTTTTATCTCTAATAGTTAATAAATTAGCTTAAAAGGTAAAGTCTTTTTTTCTTTTAGGATAATTTTATAGTTTTAAAGTTAGTGTCTTAGTAAGGCTTTACTATCTACTACTTTTATAAAAAGGTGCTAAAATTCTTTATACTTTTTTAAAATATTTAAAGTTATATATTACTTTAAAACTTTAACTTTGTAACTTAAAGGTGCTTTGCTAGTATTTGTTAAGTTAAACCTTTATGTTATAAGGCTGTTCTTAGTTAAAGTTTACTATTTTTTAGCAATATTATAAATTTTTATTTATTTACTATTATAGTTATTAAATGCGTAGGCTAGCTTATAGTTGCGTTTAATTTATAGTAATTAAATAAAAACTTTTTTAACCTTTAGTTAATTTATAAGTTATGTTTTTATAACTAAAAAGTTCCTAATATAATATTGTAAGTAGCTAATTTAAAAATGTTTAAGTCTAATTTTATTTTATATTCTTAAATACTAAGTGTTACCTTGTTAACCTTATACGTAATAGTTGTCTTACTTAGCATAAGCTAACTATTTACTATATATAGTAAGTAAAGTTCTTGTTTTTTTAGTATTTATAAGCCTGCTACTTGCAATACTTAAAAAAAAACAAAGTTAGCTTAAAAGCTAAAATCTACTAATACTATTATTTAATATTTATTAAGCTTTATTAGTAGCTTAGAAAAGCTTAAGAGGTTAATTGCGTTTATTACTTTAGTAGTTCTAAATGTTTAGGGCGTTTATCTAAAAAAGACTATATACTAAATTTATAGAACTTTTTAGCAACTATATATAGTTTATATTTAATATTAAGGCACGTATACTATAAGGGCTAGTTGTACTTTTATATATAAGTTCTATTTTTATAATTTTTTTACTGCGTTATATGCATTTATAGAGTTTCTTCTAAATTATTATATTTATAAAAGTATAGGCTATGTTATTTATCTTATATATATACTGCGTATCTATTGTTTAGGTAGTTGTACTATAGGTACTTGTATTAAGGCATTCCTTTTAGTTTCTTTAAAAACTATTCCAATTTATACTTGTCTAAGTAGTGTATAGTGCAGCTATTATATATATATATAGTCTATAAGTACTTTACGTGTTCTAGGTTATATAGATTTATCTAATAGTATATACTATTATAGTTAACTTCTTATACTTTTTGCTTTTAGCATGTTGCCTAGAGTTTCTTATAAATTTTCTTTTTTTATTAATTTAAGAGTTAATGCGTTAGTTTATTCTAGAATACTTTAGTATTTTAAGTCTATTTCTATATAAAGTTATTATGTAGTACTTTATTAATAGTAGCTGCTAAAGTAATCTTTTTTTTTGTAGTTCTTCTAGTAAGTTAGTATACTAGTAGTATTTTATTAATATTTTTTTATAAAGTTTTATAAAGATATTTTTAGATTATCTAAGCTGCCTTAGTAGAACATTAATTTTTTTAGCTAAGTTGTTTAAGCATTGTGTTTCTAAAGGTAGTAATACTTATATATTAATATTTTACTTATTTAGCGTAGTATAGTATTCTTGCATAGCTAGTAGTGTATTTTCCTAGTTATAGGCTATTAGTTCTTCCTATGTAACTAGTGTAGAGGGCTAGTAGGTTTTTTAGAACTTAGCTATCTTTTTATACTTAGTCTAGTTAGCGGGGGTTACTTCTATTCTTTTATTAAGCATTATTTTAGAGATGTTGTTATTTAAGGCTTTCTCTAAAGTAATTATAAAGAAGTTATCTAGACTATTAATGTTTGCCTAGTCCTATCTTTAGACTATAATAGTAAGTTAAGTAATAACATTTTATTCTTCTTCTAAATTGTTGCTAAGTACTATACAGTAAAAAACATTTAGCTATTATGTTACTTTACTTTAGCTCTAGCAGTCTTACTTTATAGAACTTTCTTTACTATATATATAGCAAGTAATCTTTTTCTTACTACTTTTATTATTTTAAAACTTATTTCTCCTAGGTCCCTTATTAAAGTTATTAAAGTATATAGGCTTATAGCTATTAGTTGTATAGTATTTTAGGATCCTAAAAGTATAGTTTTGTTATTAACTTTAGTTAAGGTATAGACGTTAGAATATTTAATAGAGTTAAGCGTCTATAGCTCTAGGTGTATAATTTCTCTATGTAAATAGTTGTTCTTCTAACTTTAGCTTATAAAAGTTATTATTTACTTAAATAGCTTTAGCTATAAGTTTGTTAAGCTTGTTAAAGGTAGCTCTACTTTGTATAAGTTTTACTTATACTACTAGTTTAAAACCTTGTAAGTACATCTATATTAAAGCGTTATTATCTTATTTAATAACTATTTAGTACTACTAAAACTTTGTTATATAATTAGCTACAGAGCGTGTTTATTACAACTTTTAGATTTTTTGTTCTACTACTACAGATTCCTTAAAGGGTAAAAATACTTTTCTTATTTTTACTTTAAAGTTATTCTAATCTTTAATAAGTACTTTATTAACATTATTATTAATAGTAATGTCTATATATTAACAAAAAATAAAGTTAGCCTGTTTTTTAGTAGCTTCTTGTAGAAATGTAAAGATCTATATAACTGTGTTGTTATTGTTAATCTTAGTCCTTTTAATATAGAAGTATTTGTTAACTTAGAGTAGCTATTCCTTAAGCTTATTATAATTACTATAGTAGGTATTAGGCTTATTAGCTTGTGTAGTTGTTCCTGTAGTTAGGATGTTAGCAGGGGTGTCTATTGCAGTGTTACTTATTTTAAGGGTGTTTAAAGTATAAAAATTGTCTATAAATAATCTATGTTAGTTCTCTTAAAATAAGTAAGTATAATAGACAAGGGGTTGTGTTAGCACGTTTAGTAGAATAATATAATAACATAGAAGGGTTAAGAATTAAGTAATCCTTAGATTGCACTTAAAGTTAAACACACTAAGCTATAAAGGCTTAATACCTACTACTATATACTAAGAGAGTGTCTTACTATTCTACAAAATCCTATGCTATTCTATATGTAGAACGTGTAGGATTTCATAGTACATTGTAGGACGCATGTAACTTGTCCTATAAAGGATTTCCGCTAAGGCCCGTAGGATCACGTGCTTAGTGCAGGGTAGCGTTATCTATTAGCGCACAAAGGCGTTGCCCTTTGTTTAGGTAGTCTAGGATCTCTTCCTGCCTTTATCCTTTATACATAGTCTGTACCTTCTCTCTTCTTAAGTTTGTAACAACTTTATTATAAACTACTAAGCTTTAGACTTTTTAAAAACTACTAAGCTTTAAACTTTTTATAAACTACTAAGCTTTGAACTTTTTATAAACTACTAAGCTTTGAACTTTTTATAAACTACTAAGCTTTAAATTTATTTTACTAACTTTTACTCCTTTTTATATTACCAATTAATACATAATTATTTTTTTACTATAAACTACTAAACTTTATATTTTTTATAATTAGTTTATATTTTATATAAAGCTATGTATGTTTACATAGTTTTTTATACAAAAAAGCGTACTTTTAACTTATTTTTTACTACTTTAACCTTAGAACGCGAAAATTAAGCTAAATAGTATTCTTATACTATATAAAGAAAGTAGCTAAAGTTCTTAGAACTTAACTACCTACTTAACTAAACTAGTTTCATAAGTGTTATATTTATTATAAAGTAACTTATTTTAAATTTTAACTTTGTAAGTAATCTTTTTAGGTAGTACTTAAAGTAAGTTAGCTTTAGCCTAAAGATTAAAGTAGCACTTTTACTAATGCCTTTACTTATATTTATTCTTACTTTTAAATTAGTAGCTATAAGCTATACTAGTTACTTTAGTATAGTAAATTACTCTTTACTTTAGCTATACTTTTTACTTGCCTTTCTATTTTAGTGTTGTTTATAGCACTATTTTTAAAATAAATATAACTTTTTAGTTTTATATTTATAAGCCTTATTACTTAAGTAGCAGTTAAAAACATTAACTTTAGCTAGTATATTACTTAAGACTTAGCAACTGTTAGAAGCTTATAGAAGTAGGCTAAGGCCTATAAATTAAAGCAGTACTTTAGTGCTATACTTTTCCTTATACTTAATACTTAAAGTCTTACTTACTTCTATAAGTAGGCACTAAATTAAAGTTTATAAATTCATAGCTCTACTAATAATTTTACTAAATTTTTAAAAATAGTTTTGCTGTCTATTTACGCTTTATATGTGTGTAAAGCAGTATAGGCTTTTTTTTCTTAAGGCATATATATAGTAAGCTTATTATTAGTAGTAATGCTAGTTAGGCTTTATTATAAACTATACTTTAAAAAACTTATTAAAAGCAAATAAATAAGTTGCTTATAGTAATTACGCCTTATATGCTTTTGTATTAAGTAATAAAAATTGCTTAAGTAATTTTCTCCTTAGTATAATTAGCTTTTCTAGAAGTTTAGCCTTTGCGCTCTAGCGCTTTAGTAAATCATTATTACTTAGTTAATTCTACTAGTAGTTATATACTTATTTTAAAAATTAAGCTATGCATATTTAAGTATAAGTAATTATACTATAAAACTATAAATAGCTTATTAAATTAGTAATTATTTATTCAATAATACTTTACTACTTAGATAACTATAGTAATTCTAGAGCTAATATATACTAAAAATCCTAACTTTAAAAGAAATATAATTATTAAATAATAAACTAATACTTTTTAAAGCTTTTTAGTAATTTATAATAACTTTATAAATTATATAGCCTTACGCTAGTACTAGTTTATTTAAATTTCTTCTATAAACTTTTAATAGTAAGGTATTAGGTTACTATAGTTTTAACAAGTAACAAAGAATTAAGGTTTAATTTTAGAAAAAGAGCTTAAGAAACAGCTACTATATCTAAACAAGGCAGCAGGCGCGTAAATTACTTAATCTTAACATATAGAAGTAGTAATAATAAATACTAATATAAAGCTTTTTTACGTCTTGTAATTAAAATAAGTATAATTTAAACTTCTTAACAAGAAACAATTAGAGGGCAAGTCTAGTGCTAGCAGCTATAGTAATTCTAGCTCTAATAGCGTATATTAAAGTTCTTTTAAGAGGTAAAAAGTAATATTTTTATAGGCATTGCTTAATAATTAATAATTAAAATGTTTATACTAAGCATCTTTGCTTACTTTCTAAAAACCTAAAATAGCATAAATGCCTATTTTAACTGCTAAGTTCTATTAGGGGATTAAGAGTAAAGTGCCTAAAAACAAAGTAACAGTAGGCAATAATAGATAAATAATTAAAACAAGTTAGAACAATATAAACTAAAGCCTATTTATAACTTTTAATAGGCGTCCCTTACTATTAGTTATAAAGTAATAATAATAGAATTCTAAGATAAAACTCTGCACAAATTAAGAACAACTCTTTAAGGTATACTTTTATAGTATAATTTTATAGCTAATAATATTTTAACTTTAGACTTTTAGGCTTTTAAAGTTTTAGACAAGACATTAAACTACCTAGTTTTATAAATAACAAAGTTTTTTGTGCTGTATTTAAAAGTTAGTATAATAGCCTAACTTGCTAAGTAGAAGGCTATAAAACCTACAGTAAAAAGATAATATAATATTTATTTTACCTCTCTTTTTATACTAACAAATTTATAATAATACTAGATACTATACCACACACGTTTACCTTTAAAGTAATATTACTTAAGAAAGCATTTATTTAAAATAAAAATTATTAGCTCTTAAAGAGTTGTTAAGCCTATTAGTAAAAAGCGTAAGCATACTTAAGCAAAAACAAATACTTTAGCCAAAATTATAAAAAATAGTAGTATAAATAAACTATTACGACTTTTATAAACTATACTAAAAACTTTGCTAGTAGAAGACTTAAATAATACGTGCAAAATAAGTATAATTTTAATAACTTATATCTAAATAGACTAGTCTATAATAATAAATAGTAACTTAAGAATAGCAGTTTTACGTAAAAAAATTTATGTTAATGAGTATAAAGCTAGGCGTAAAAAAGTTTAAACTAAAAAGAAAGTAGCCTAAAAGAAAGCGTAAGCTAAAACTAAAAATACTAAAAAACTTTTAAAGAATAACACTAGTAAGAATGCTATTAACTTTAACTAGAATAAAAAGATAACTTATAGCTAGAGTAAGGACAACAACTTCTCTCTAGAAAACATTAATGTTAACTTTAACTAAAAGCTAGAACTTTAACTTAACTTAAATAAAAATATAACTAGTATATTACTTTACAGTAAGTATGCACAGAAAAAGTATACTTTTAAAAAGTATATAATACTTAGAAAAAAAACAAAGAAACTTTAATAAAAAGCTAAGTAAGCAGTAAAAAAAATAACTTTAAAGCTAAATATAAAACTTATTAAAAAAAAATGCTTAAGCTAATACTACTTAACTTCTTAAAAAAGCTTTTTAAGAAACTACAATTATATATTGTATTCTATAGTAAAGAACTCTTAGCTTTACTTAGTAACAGTAAGTATACTTTTATAAAATACCTATATTAGCACGTAGAGTATAAAACTACTTTAAAATAAATAGTAGTTATACTTGTATAGGCTAGAATTAGTTTTAACTATATTAAGCAAGCATTACCTAGCTCTTAAAGTAGTTACTAGATTATTTTTATAACCTCTAAAGTTCTTTAAGAGTACGTAGGCAAGAAGCTTATAATAACTAAGATAGGTAAAGAGGTTTTTACAGCTACCTTTAAAATATATAAGTAGTTAAAATTATAGCTATTTACTATATAAGAAATTTTTGCCTTCTTAGTAACTTAGCTTACAATCTAGGTTTATAAATTTATAAAAAAAAATAACTTACTTAAAGACTTTTTACTTTTACAAAAAGTAGAACACTAAATGCTAACAGCAATCTTTCTAATAGTACTTTAAGTACTAGTTAAATTCTTAGAATTTATAGTAGAAATAGTAAGTAAAATAAAAGAAGTTAAAAAATATTTTGTGTAATGTTTAGTGTATTAAATAAGGGATCTTTACTATAAGTGTAAAAAGCTAAGAGTATACTTAATGTGCTTTAGCCTTAAACAGCCTTTTACTAACACGCTAGCGCCTAAATAGTACACGTAGACTTTTAGTAAAGCCTAAAAATAGTTATATATATAAAAGTATAACTAATCTTAATAAATATAAAAGAACTAGTTAATAATAGCTGTATACAACCTTTTTGTAACTATATAAGAACTAATAAGTAGAATATAATACTTTTATAAGAAACTTATTTTAAAGACTTAGACTTAGAGCCTTTAAAACAATAACTTTATAAATATAAAATTTATATACACTACCTTACTAGAAAACTAATAAAAGTAACCTTGCTATTCTCTAATAAAGTGCAGTGCATAGATACAGTATTTATTAATACTAAAAAGAAACTTATAGTCTATAAAGTAAAAATAGGTAGTAAAATACTAACTATTATAAATATTTATCTTTCTATATAGAAAAATAAATATATAGAATACTTGCAAAACCTACTAATAGAAATAAATATAGATAATAAGGCCTAGCCCCTAAACGTAAATATATTTTATAGTAATTAGAATATAGTTAAGTAAAGTAAAAACAGACTTGGTTTAAAAAAGTTAGGTAAGTAGTCCTAAAACTAGCTTATCTTGCTACTAGAGTATGCTAGAAAGTAGTTAATCTAGTATAATAATAGATAGAGAAGCATATATTAAGGAATCTACAACTTTATATATTATAACTTAAATAAAGGGCAGAGCTGTATTAACAGAATCTACATTTAAGCAGACTAAATAGAAAAGTTCTTAAACTAGGATATACTTAAACTGCTTAAAATATAGAAAGCTAATTACTTAGCTATAACTATAACACGTAAGCAAAAATAAAAGACTAGCTAAAGACTTAGCTATTTTAAACTAAACCCTGCTATAGGGCGCTCTAAAAAAAGTAAATTAATTATAAAGTAAGTCTAGAAAGTATTACTAAAGGCATATAACTTAGATTAATAGCTTTAGAGCAAGATTTAGTTAGTAGCTAAAATTAATAACTAGATACTTAAGAAATCTAAATAGCTGTAGAACAAGAAACAAAAAGTTAAAAACTAGTAAGTAACGCTAGTTAAAAAGTAAATAAAAAGTAGTCTTAATATAACTTTAGAAAAGTAGATCTTACTATTTAAAGTTTATATAAAAAAGTTTAAAAACTAGTATATAAAAAATTACTACTATAACTTTACTGCTAAATATAATCTTTTAAGAAAATGTATAAATAAATACTTTCTTAGCAAGTATAAGTCTATAATAAGTTTTTATATTTAAAGACTAAAGGTTTTCTTAAAGGGTTAAGCTAAAGGCTCTAGCATAATAATAGTATTAAATCTAAAAGCTATATTAAATAGTATAAAGAAATTTTACAGCGCCTTATAAAATAAGAAACTATTTAATAACTATAAAAGAAAATTCTTTTTACGCAAAATTAAAAAAGTAGTATTCAAATAAAATTAATATGTTCTACTTAAACTTTATACAGTAGGAAAAGTGTACAGCAAAATTATATTTAGAGGACTTAGCACATTACTAAAGACTAATAGTTTAATATATAAAGTATATAAGTTAATTAGAAGACGTAAAAAAGTAGATAAAGAGTATATTTACTTTAAAATTTACTACATTTTTATATTTATATTTAATAATATTGTAAAGCAAAAGAAACTACTTAATAAATTTTTAGATAGCATACTTTTTATACTTACAAAAAAAAAGACTTTAAACTTCTATCTAATTACAATTCTTTAATAGTAATAAACATAGACTACTAACTATATACAGTAATACTAGCTAAGCAGATAACTAAGGTCTTTAATAATATTATTAGAGACTACTATATAGCCTTTATGCCTAGCTAGCTTATTAATAATAATATTTAGTTAGTACAGGGACTTATTAATAAGTACAAAAAATTAGACAATAAAAGCTTAATTATTCGTTTTTTTTCAACTAAGTTAAAGCTTATAACTAAGTAAGATATAAATAGCTATTTAAAAATTTTAAAGCTTTTAAAGTATTCATTAAAATTATAGACTATATTAAAGCTTTATCTACTAGTATAGAGGTTTAAGAATATATTAATAAATACTAAATAAGTAAGTTAATTAAAACTAAATCTAACGTACGCTAAGGAGATGCACTTAGTTATATATTATTTAATATTATAATTAAACTACTACACCTAGCTATTGCAGAAAATATAAAGATTAAAGAGGTTTTATTTTTTAAAAGTAGCAAAGTTAAAAGTGTAGGCTTTATAAATAATACTATAATATTTTTAAGAAAAAGGTTATGCGCTAAAGCAGTAGCAACACTAATAACACAGTATAAAGCAGTATCTAGAAGCAAGTTAAACTAGTACAAGTCTTATAAGCTGCGTATTAAAAAAGCTCTAGAAATAAAAATATACTTTTAAATAAAAGTTGTCTTTTTAGATAATTCTTATATACATCTTAGAATACCTATAAGCATAGATATTAAGGCACAAACTAAGGCTATATAGGAAGCCTTAGTAGACAATATAAAAAGAGCTATAGAAAGCTAGAAGAAATGCTATTTGTTAATGCGTAAGCGAAAGCTTATTGCTAATATACTAATATTATTAATACTATGCTACTACATAAAATTCTCTATGCCTAATAGAACTATTATATAGGAAATTTAAGATACTTACTTAAATATAGTATAGGACTTAAAAAGAGAACTATTACTTGCCTAAGAAGCTATGCTCTCTAAATTAATAGGTAAAATAAACTTATTTAATACAAGAAGCATTCTTAAAGTAGAAGTAGTTAACTTTTTTGTATAAATAAAAACGCAGCTAAACAAGCTATAAGTATAAATAGCTATAAGTAATATAACAACATATATAAAGAAAACCCCTAAAATAAACAGTAAGCTAGAAAAGACTTAGTTACACTAGCTATAAAAATAAGTAGTAAGTAGAAGTAGTAACCTCGCCCTGCCTTTATTACTACATAATTATTAGGCATTATAAAAACAAATGCTAAAGAACGCAAAGCCTAATAATTATAGCGCTTTATAAACTATTCTCTTTAAAACAGTACATAAGATTTTTTAAACTTCTATTTAGTACTCTTAAATAATAAACTCTATAATAAAAAGCGTTAGGCTATTTTTTATAAAGTGCTAGGTAGAGGCACTTTATAGTACTAGACTGCTAATTCTAATAGGAGATATATAGGATTACGTAAAACAAAAACTTAGACTTATTTTTAAAATAGCTTAGCTTAAAAGAAAAATATATAAGAAATTACTCTAAAATTTCTAAGCTAAAGTTTTACTAGAATAAATTAATGTTCTAAAGGAAATAGAGATAGAAAGCATAGTACTACGCGCCCTAAGTAGTAGTTACTACAAAATCTTTCTATACTTTTTTAATAAAAAAGTTAAACTAACTCTACTACGCAACGTAACATTTAAATAGGCTTACTAAGTAATTAGGGCGCTCAAGATAAAAAAGTAAGTTCTAAATAATAAAGTTAGATGCTTTATACTATTTATAAAAAATAACCTTAATAAAGTATTAGCTAAAAAGGCAGTATAAAGCAAGATTAGAAACTATAAAAGATAGCTAAAGTATAATAACTTTTTAATAAAATACTTACTAAAAAAAATTAACACTAGGAGTACTTTATATTAGCGCCTACGTAACAAACAAGTATACTTAATTAATAAGTAAAAGAAAACTTTGTAGCACCTATTTATAGCGTGCTTATATACATAAGCTATATGAAAGTAATTTTAAAAAATATAGTTTAACTTAAATAACTATACACTAAGAATTCTATAAATAAAAGCTTAAGTATTTTAATACTTAGTAAATTTCCTCTACTCTAACAAGTACTGTTAAATTTAATAAAATTTTCTATACTCTAAAGCAATATAAGTACTCTATAAAGTATACTTTTAAAAGAACTTTTATAAACACATTAACTATTAGCTTAAAGTTATTACAGAAATATATAACGCAGCTATTATAGTAAAAATCTATATAAATAAAGTAGTAGCCTTAAGTAATTTTAAGGCTTCTAAATACTATAATATTAATATGTTCTAAGCTATTTAGAAGTAAGACCCCTAAAAACTTTGCATACTAGTAGAGCTAGTATATACTATAACTTTAGTAGTAAGCGCTAAATTTAAGAAGAAAGATAACAAGTAAGCGCAACTAAGTTATAACTATACTTAATTAAGCTAATAAATTTTAATACAAAAAAGAGCTATTCTTAATTAAGATAGCCTAACTACATAAAATAAAGCTTAGTATATTATAAAGGCTAGCTATATATAAATATAGAGCTTGTAGCAAAGTATAAAGCAAATAAAAGTTAAATAAAGTATATTAAAGTTAGTAAAAAGTAGACTTTATTAGCCTTGCTTATATACTAGCTGCAAAAAAGAAACAGCGCTAACATTTTAAAAAACTAGAAAGCTAGCATTGCTATATAGACTAGGTAATAATAAATAAGGTAAAATAAGTATCTATAAATACTTTAACAACCTTAAGCAGCGCTTTATAAATTAACCTAGTATCTACTACTAAAAAAGTAAGCAAGGGGCGCAACTCCCCTATAGCTAGTAATATAATAGATATAAGCTTATACAGTAACTAGTATCCCTATACTAAAAGTTACCCCTTAGTAGGTACTACTAATTTAGTCTGATAGCGTATATTAAAGTTGTTGCAGTTAAAAAGCTTATAGTTAAAACTTAAGCTTAGCTAGTAGATCTACCTTACTATATGCACTTATTTAGCTAAGCTTTTCTTCTAAAGAACTCTATGCCCTTTACTAGGCGTGCTAAGGAATTAGGACTTTTACTTTAAAAAAATTAGAGTGTTTAAAGTAGGCCTTTGCTTGAATATATTAGTATAAAATAATAAAATAAAGCGTATGTTTTTATTTTATTAGTTTCTAAAGACGCCGCAATAATCAACAAGAACAGCTAAGATTATTAGTATTTAGTTATTAAAAGTAAAATTTTTAGATTTACTAAAAACTAACTACCACAAAAGCATTTGCTAAAGATATTTTTATTAATTAGTAAAAAAAATTAAAAGATTAAATATAATTAGATACTATTATAGTCTTAACTATAAACTATAATAACTAAAGATTAAGCAATGTTCTTTTTTTAACTTGCTTAGTACTTTATAAAAAATTAAAGTTCTTAAGTTTTAAAAAATTATAGTTATAAGGCTAAAACTTAAAAAAATTAATAAAAAGTTACTATTAGGCATAAAGCCTGCGGCTTAATTTAACTTAACACAAAGAAACTTACTAAGTCTAGATAAAATAAAAATTAATAGATTAAGAGCTTTTTTTTAATTTTTTAAGTAGTAGTGTATAGCTGTTTTTAGTTTATAGAGTAACTTATTTACTTAATTATAATAATAAGCAAAACCTTACTCTACTAAATAGCTAAGCTAGCTTTTTAAAAAAACTATTAACTTAAGTTAATAGAAGTTTAAGGCAATAATAAGTTTATAATACTCTTAAATACTCTAGGCTGTACGCGCGCTACACTAATAGAGCTAATAAGTTTTTTACTTTACTTAAAAGAGTTAAGTAATCTTATTAAACTTTGTTGTGCTAAAAATAAAGTATTATAATTATTACTTTTTAATAAAAAATACTTAGTAAGCGCGTGTTATTAGTATACGTTAACTACGCCTCTAACTTTTATACACACTGCCTGTTGCTACTACTAATTAAATAGCTTAGTAAGGCCTTTAGACTAACTTAAGAAAGTTAGTAATAACTACTCTAAGCTAGAAAGTTAGTTAAACTTAGTTATTTAGAAAAAGTAAAAGTTATAACAAGGTCTTTATAAGTAAACTTATAAAAAAAATTATTACATACATATAAAAATAAGCTAGATTTTTTTTAGCTATGCGTTACTATATAGCATGTATAGCTAAAGCTAGTATTACTAAATTATTTACTTATGTTTTTTTTATACTTCTTGTTTCTTAAGTAAGTTTACTTACTACTAAAGCTAACTACTAAACTTTTTATAATTACAATCTACGTTAGTAAGTAATATAATAATATATAACTTTTAATAATAAATTTCTTAGTTCTAGTATTAATAAAGAATATAATATAATATAATAAGTGGTATAAATTGTGAAATTTAGTAAATTATTAAATTTTTAAACTTATATTATGCCCTTTAGTATTTCAAAAAGTATACTTATTTAAGCATTATTTATACTTTTAAGCTTTACTTAATATTAGGTGTTTTATTATTAGTTTACTAGAGACTTACCTTAAAGTTATTAGCAGCTAGACTATTAGTTTTAAAGCGTTGTATAAGTTACGCTTTTTTTTAGCTAAAGTTAGTGTTTAATAAGCTATATTTTTAACTTTTAACTTTAAATTAAGTAGGAATACTTACTAAACTTAAGCATATTAATAAGCAAAAGAAAAAAAACTAATAAAAATTGCTCTAGTAATAGTAAGTAAAGCAGTAATAACTTAAATTTAAAATTTAGCTTTTTTAAAGTTTAAGTTGTAATTTATAAAAAGCGCTTTAGCTTTAGTAGTAGTCTAAGTTTCTTAGAATAGGACGTTACAAAGAGTAAAAATTCTATATATAGTTACTAGATATTACTTTATAAAGCCTTTTTAATAAGTTAAGTTGTTTAAAAATATAGCTTTAAATAAGAGGTATATTTTTTCTAAAGCTAAATATTAGCTAAAGACTAATAGCGCATAAGTAAAGTAATTAAAAAATAAAAAGCACTTTAAAAAGAAAGTTAAACAGTATATAAAATGATTAAAAAAAAAGCGCTTATAGCTAAACTTACTTATAGTTACTTATTTAGGCTTTTACCTAGTACACTCTTTTATAAGCAGGCTAGTATTAGTTTAAGTAGTAGAGTAAAAGCTTTTATTACGTACCTTTTTTTAGAAAGGCTTTATTAAGAAAACAAAATACTACTAGCCTAGACTAAAGTCTACGTATTTACTAAGATACTAGCGTAATAGCTATAAGCAGCCTGTCTTAAAATACAGACTAAAAAGTCTAATATCTATATAAGTATTTAGGTATTAAGCCTAAGCGTATAATAAAAGTAAATAAAAGTAGAAACTTATAAAAGTATACAATTAACTAATTTTAATATTTTTAGAAAAATTTAAGTAAGAGCATAGCTATTAGAATATAAAACATAGTAAACTATACTTAAATAAAGTAAAGCTAGAAGAAACTTTAGTAGAGGCTTATAGTAGTTCTAACATACAAATTAATTATTGAATTTAAGTATAAAAGTAAAAGACTAATTAAACTATTTAGTACTTAGTTTCTGCTAAAGTTTTCTTTAGAATAGTAGTAATGTATTTAGTTTTATAAAGTAAAGCAAATGTTTAAAGGCCTAAAAGTTAAAATAACTTTTACTTATTTTCAAACTTTAAACATGTAAGAAAATTTTATTACTTAATTAAACGTAAATAGTTAAATAAAATGTTATTAGTAGGCTATTTTTAGTAAGTAGAACTAGTATTATAAAACAAACTAAACAAAAAGTTATAAAGCTAAACAATATATTTATTAAATACTATAAAATGTGTTAGTTTATCTAAATAGTAAGATAGTAGCTATAGAAGTTAAAATCTACTAAAAAGTGTATAATAACTTACCTGCTAAATAAACTAGCCTTAAAAGTAAATAGCGCTTAAGCGTGTTTCCTATATTTCTCTACTAGGGTAGAATTTACGCTTTAGCAAATAGGCAGGTGTAAAAGTCTATAACAAAGCCTTAAGAGTAACTTTAAGTTAAATAGCCTTTAGTGTAAATTTTAGTAGTAGTAGCAAATACTTAAATAAGAACTTTAAAAACTAAAGTAAAGAAAAGTTCTATATAAACAGTAGTTAGACATAAGTTAATTAATTCTAAAAAATAAAGTAATTTTATTTTAATATTAGTGCTTGCGCCGCGCCTTTAAAAAAGAAGCTAGTTAAAATTTTAATATTTAAATATAAATTCTTTACAGCAACGTAACTAAGAGTAGAGACTTTAGTAAAAGCCTAAAGAAAAGTTTTTTTTTTAATAGTTTATTACTCTAGAATTAGTTTGTCTAAAGCTAGAGTTTAATAGCTAAAAGAGCGCTGTACGTTCATATAGTATTTAGTGCGCTTCTAATAAGCCTTAAAAATCTACTTAAAGAAATAGTTTTTACGCTAAGTTATACTTATAACTGTAGTAGGTCTCTAAAGTAAATAGCCTTTAGTTAATAAAATAATATAAATAAAAAAAGTTAGTAAAATAAATTTATAAATTTAAGAATAGAATTAGCATTAAAAGTTAAGTATATTAAGCTTTAAAAAAAAGCTTTTATCGCAGAAAAGCACTAAATATAAAGTAGATGCTTTTTAGCGCTAAGGTGCTAATACTTTTAGTAAGCTTTAGCCGTCTAGCGTATACTTAACAACTAATTTAGAACTAGTATAAACAAAGAAAATTTAACTATTTAATTAAAATATAGTATTATAATAGCTAAAAAGTAGTGTTTATATAGTATAATTTCGGCCTAGTGCTCTAAATATTAAAGTAAAGACATTTAACTAAGCGTAAGTAAATAGTAAAAGTAACTATAATTTTTTAAAGTAGCTAAATACTTTATTATTTAATTAGTAACGTGTATAAATGAATAAATAAAATTTTTACTATTTTTATTTATTATTTAGCGAAACTATAGCTAAAAGAACAGGCTTAGCTAAATTAGTAAGAAAAAAAAACTCTATTAAGCTTAACTCTAATTTAATATTATGAAAAAATATAAAAAAGGTAAAATAAATAAAAGCTTTAGCGCTAATAAAATACTACTACCTTAATTATTTTTTTACTTATTTAATAAAGTAGAGCTAGGTTTTACTATTTAATTTCTAGCGTAAAAGTTTTTTATAAGCTAATTTAAGTTGAAAATATTATTAAGTAAGAAGTTTAGCTAAAGTAGTATATTTATTAAACTATAACATAGGTATTCTAAAAAGAACTTATAAAAAATTAAAAGCTCTAGTAGAGTAAAAAGGTAAAAGGTTTTTTAATTTTAATTTTTAGTGTAAATATAAACTATAAAAGTGTAGCTTATTAATTTTTTAAATTTTCTTAAAATGTAAAGCTAAAAGTGCTAGAAAAGTTACTATAAGAATAACTAGCTTGTAGTAGCTAAGTATTTATAGCAACATTGCTTTTTAATTCTTTAATATTAGCTATTTTTATTATACTAAAGTAGAATTTGGTAAGTATTAGATTATTTACCTACTAATAGGGAACGTAAGCTAGGTTTAGACTATTATAAAATAAGTTAGTTTTACTCTACTAATAACCTTGCTTTAATAGTAATACTACTTAGTATAAGAAAAACTATAGTTTTGAATAATTAGTTTTTGTAGCTATCTAACTAGGCATTACTACAAAGCTACTATTTACTAAATTATAGCTAAACGCCTTTAAGTTAAAATCTATGCTAAAATAGAGTAATTTCTGCCTACACTAGTTAGATATAAATAAGCCTTTAGCCTAAAACTTTACTAGGCTAGCGTAAATAGTTTTATTAAAGTTAGAGCTATTTGCTAGCGTATTACAATTGTATAGTGCATAGGATTAAATTCTTTATAGATAATTTAGTTATCTAGCTAGGTTATATAAGTAGTTAAGTAGCTTTATTATTATAAGCTATTAAGCGTAAGCCTATTGCTAGCTTAGTTCAAATTAGAATAAATACCTTCCTTATTTATTAAAGAGCAGCGTAGCCTACAGCAATTTAAAGAGAAATATAAAAACTTTAATAAAGCTTAGTTTAGAGTAAATACAAAGCTTAGTAGTTTAGAGTAAATATAAATCTTAGTAGTGTAGAGTAAATATATAGCTTAGTAGTTTAGAAAAATAGTAAAGTCTAGTAGTACATAAAAGTTAAATAGTAGAATTGTTTTATAAAAAGTAAAAGTGTAAGTAAATACTACTTTGTGTAAAGTTTTTAAGCTAAATAGTTTTAGAATATTATAATTATTATAGATACCATGTTTATTTTTTATTCTTTTATTCCTTTTTTAGAAGAAAAACTAGAGTATTACCCTAAGTATAGTAATTTTATACTTTTAATAACTACTAAGCTTTTAACTTAATTTAACTACTTAATTCTAAGTTTTACTTAAGAATTAAGCTAAAAAGTTATAGAATTTATAACATATTAATATATTTAAACATATTATTTTCTAAACTACTAAGCTTTAGACTTTGTACACCCTACTTAACTTTTAACTTTTTAGAAACTACTAAGCTTTTATTTTTTAGAAACTACTAAGCTTTAGACTTTTTAGAAACTACTAAGCTTTTATTTTTTAGAAACTACTAAGCTTTTATTTTTTATAAACTACTAAGCTTAACTTTTTATAAAGTACTAAGCCTTAACTTTTCTCTAAACTACTAAGCTTATATTATTTTCTAAACTACTAAGCTTTAGACTTTGTACACCCTACTTAACTTTTAACTTTTTAGAAACTACTAAGCTTTTATTTTTTTACAAACTACTAAGCTTAACTTTTTTTTATAAACTACTAAGCTTAACTTTTTCTAAACTACTAAGCTTAACTTTTTTTATAAACTACTAAGCTTAAATTTTTAAACGTTTTAAAAACTACTAAGCTTTTATTTTTTATACACTACTAAGCTTAAGTTTTTATAAACTACTAAGCTTTAACTTTTCTCTAAACTACTAAGCTTAAATTGTTTTCTAAACTACTAAGCTTTAGACTTTTTAAAAATAACTAAACTTAAAATTTCTTATAAACTACTAAGCTTTTATTTTTTAGAAACTACTAAGCTTTTATTTTTTAGAAACTACTAAGCTTTTATTTTTTATAAACTACTAAGCTTTAGACTTTTTATAAACTACTAAGCTTTAAATTTGTTTTACTAACTTTTGCTACTTTTTATACTACTAATTAACGCGTAATTGTCTTCTTACTATAAACTACTGAACTTTATATTTTTTGTAATTAGTTTATAGTTTGTATAAGGCTGCGCATGTCTATACAGTTTCTTATATAAAAAAGCGCACCTTTAAGCTATTTTCTGCTACTTTAACTTTAGAACGCGAAAATTAAGCTAAATAGTATTCTTACACTATAAAAAGAGGGCAGCTAAGGTTCTTAGAACTTAACTGCTTACTTAACTAAACTAGTTAGATAGGTGTTGTATTTATTACAAGGCAACCTATTTTAAATTTCAACTTTGTAGGTAATCTCTTTAAGTAGTGCTTAGGGTAAGTTAGCTTTAGCCTAAGGATTAAGGCAGCGCTTTTACTAATGCCTCTACCTATATTTATCTTTGCTTGCAGATTAGTAGCTGTAAGCTATACTAGTTGCTTTAGTATAGTAAGTTGCTTCTTACTTTAGCTATACTTTCTACTTACTTTTTTATTTTAGCGTTGTTTACAGCGCTATTTTTAAGGTAGGCGTAACTTTTTAGTTTTATATTTGTAAGCCTTGTTACCTAAGTAGTAGTTAAGGACGTTAACTTTAGCTAGCGCGTTACTTAAGACTTAGCGACTATTAGGGGCTTGTAGGGGTGGGCTAAGGCTTATAAATTAAAGCGGTGCTCTAGCGCTGCGCCCTTACCTGCGCCTAATGCCTAAAGTCCTGCTTACTTCTATAAGCAGGCACTAAATTAAGGTCTGTAAATTAATAGCTCTACTAATAATTTTACTAAATTTTTAAAAATAGTCTTGCTGCTTATCTGCGCTTTGTGTGTGTGTAAAGTAGTATAGGCTTTTTTCTCTTAAGGCGTGTATGTAGTAGGCTTATTATTAGCAGCAACACTAGTTAGGCTTTGTTACAGACTATGCCTTAGAAAACTTAGTAGAGGCAAATAAATAGGTTGCCTATAGTAATTGCGCCCTGCGCGCTTTTGCAGTAAGCAATTAGAATTACTTAGGTAATCTCCTTCTTAGTATAATTAGCTCTTTTAAGAGTTTAGCCTTTGTGCTCTAGCGCTTTAGTAGATAATTATTACCTAGTTAATTTTACTAGTAGTTATATGCTTGTCTTAAAGATTAAGCTATATATATTTAAGTATAAGCAATTATACTATAAAATTGTAAATAGCTTATTAAATTAGTTATTATTTATTTAATAATACTTTACTACTTAGATAACTATAGTAATTCTAGAGCTAATACATACTAAAAATCCTAACTTTAGAAAAGATGTATTTATTAAATAAAAAACTAATGCCCTTTAGAGCTTTTTAGTAATTTATAATAACTTTATAAATTACATAGCCTTGCGCTAGCAATAGTTTATTTAAATTTCTGCCCTATTAACTTTTAATAGTAAGGTATTAGCTTACTATAGTTTTGATAAGTAACAAGGAATTAGGGTTTAATTCTAGAGAGAGAGCCTAAGAAACAGCTACTACATTTAAAAAAAGCAGCAGGCGTATAGATTACTTAATCCTAACACAGGAAGGTAGTAATAATAAATACTAATATAGGGCTCTTTTAGGTCTTGTAATTAGAATAAGTATAATTTAAACCTCTTAACAAAGAACAATTAGAGGGCAAGTCTAGTACTAGTAGCTGTAGTAATTTTAGCTCTAATAGCGTATATTAAAGTTGTTGCAGTTAAAAAGCTTGTAGTTAAAACTTAGGCCTAGCTAGCAGGTCTGCCTTACCGCGTGCACTTGTCTAGCTAGGCCTTTTTTTTAAAGAACCTTATGCCCTTTACTAGGCGTGCTAAAGAATTAGGACTTTTACTTTAAAAAAATTAGAGTGTTTAAAGCAGGCCTTTGCTTAAATACGTTAGTATAGAATAATAAAATAAGGCGTGCATTTCTATTTTATTAGTTTCTAAAGACGCCGTAATAATTAACAGGAATAGTTAAGGGCATTAGTATTTAGTTGTTAGAGGTAAAATTTTTAAATTTACTAAAAACTAACTACTGCAAAAGCATTTGCTAAAGATGTTTTTATTAATTAGTAAACAAAAGTTAGGGGATTAAAAACAATTAAATACTATTGTAGTCTTAACTGTAAACTATGCTAACTAGGGATTAGGCAATGTTCTTTTTCTAACTTGCTCAGCACCTTATAAGAAATTAAAGTTTTTAAGTTCTAAGAAGATTATAGTTGCAAGGCTAAAACTTAAAAAAATTAATAAAAAGTTACTACTAGGCGTAGAGCCTGCAGCTTAATTTAACTTAATATAAGGAAACTTACTAGGTCTAAATAAAATAAGGATTAATAGATTAAAAGCTTTTTCTTAATTTTTTAAGTAGTAGTGCATAGCTGTTCTTAGTTTGTAGGGTGACTTATCTGCTTAATTATAATAACAAGTAAGACCTTACTCTGCTAAATAGCTAGGCTAGCTTTAGCTAGTCGCTGGCTTCTTAGAGAAACTATTAACTTAAGTTAATAAAAGTTTAAAGCAATAACAAGTCTATAATACCCTTAGATGTTTTAGGCTGCACGCGCGCTATACTAATAGAGCTAATAAGTTCTTTACTTTGCTTAAAAGAGTTAGGTAATCTTGTTAAACTCTGTTGTGCTAGGAATAAAGCATTGCAATTATTGCTTTTTAATAAAAAATGCCTAGTAAGCGCGTGTTATTAGCATGCGTTAATTACGTCTCTAACCTTTATACACACTGCCTGTTGCTACTACTAATTAAATAGCTTAGTAAGGCCTTTAGACTAGCTTAGAGAGGTTAGCAACAACTACTCTAAGCTAGAAAGTTAGTTAAACTTAGTTATTTAGAGGAAGTAAAAGTTATAACAAAGTCTCTATAGGTAAACCTGTAGAGAGATTATTACACATATATAAAAGCAAGCTAGATCTTTTTTAGTTGTGCGTTGCTGTATAGCGTGCGCGGCTAGAGCTAGCGTTGCTAAATTATTTACCTATGTCTTTTGCGTACTTCTTGTTTTCTAGGTAGGTTTACCTACTACTAGGACTAACTACTAAACCTTTTGTAATTGCAATCTGCGTTAGTAACTAATAGAATAATTTACAACTTTTAACAACAGATCTCTTAGTTCTAGCATTAATAAAAAACGTAGTAAAATGTAATAAGTAGTATAAATTATAGAATTTAGTAAATTTTTAAATCTTTAAATACATATTGTGCTCTTTAGTATTTTAAAGGGCATGCCTGTTTAAGTATTATTTATACCTTTAAGCTTTGCTTAGTGTTAGGCGTCTTGTTTTTAGTTTACTAGAGACTTGCCTTAAAGCTATTAGTAGCTAGCCTACTAGTTTTAGAGCGCAGCATAAGTTGCGCTCTCTTTTCTAGCTAAGGTTAGCGTCTACTAAGCTACATTTTTAACCTTTAACCTTAGATTAGGTAGGGATACCTGCTAAACTTAAGCATATTAATAAGCAGAGGAAAAGAAACTAACAAGGATTACTTTAGTAATAGTAAGTAAAGCGGCAATAGCTTAAATTTAAAATTTAGCTCTTTTAGAGTCTAAGTTGTAATTTGCAGAAAGCGCTTTAGCTTTAGTAGCAGTCTAAGTTTCTTAGAATAGAACGTTATAGAGGGTAAGAATCTTGTACGTAGTTACTAGCTATTGCTGTATAAAGTTTTTTTAACAAGTTAAGTTATTTAGGAATGCAGCTTTAAATAAGAAGTATATTTCTTTTAAAGCTAAATATTAGCTAAAGACTAATAGCGTATAAGTAGAGTAATTAAAAGATAAAAAGCACTTTAGAAAGAGAGTTAAACAGCATGTAAAATTATTAAAAGGGAAGCGCTTGTAGCTAGACTTGCTTACAGTTGCTTATTTAGGCTTTTGCCTAGTGCACTCTTCTGTAGGTAGGCTAGCATTAGTTTAGGCAGTAGAATAAAGGTCTCTATTATGTACCTCTCTTTAGGGAGGCCTTATAGGGGAGACAAAATACTACTAGCCTAGACTAAGGTCTGCGTATCTACTAGAATACTAGCATAATAGCTGTAAGCAGCCTGTCTTAAAACACAGACTAAGAAGTCTAATATCTATATAAGTGTTTAGGTGTTAAGCCTAAGCGCGTAATAAAAGTAAACAGAGGTAGGAACTTGCAAAAGTGCACTATTAACTAATCCTAATATCTTTAGAAGAATTTAAGTAAGAGTATAGCTATTAAGACCTAAAAGATAGTAAACTATGCTTAAATAGAGTAAAGCTAGAGAAAACTCTAGTAGAAGCTTACAGCAGTTCTAACGTGCAAATTAATTATTAAATTTAGGCATAGGGGTGAAAGACTAATTAAACTATCTAGTAGCTAGTTCCTGCTGAAGTTTCTCTTAGGATAGCAGTAACGTATTTAGTTTTATAAGGTAAAGTAAATAATTAGAGGCCTAGGGGTTAAAACAACTTTTACTTATTCTTAAACTTTAAATATGTAAGAAGTCCTTGTTACTTAATTAAACGTAGATAGTTAAATAAAACGTTATTAGTAGGCTATTTTTAGTAAGTAGAACTAGCAATGTAGGATGAACTGAATAAAGGGTTGCAGAGCTAAAATACACGCTTATTAGATACTACAAAAGGTGTTAGTTTATTTAGATAGCAGGATAGTAGCTATAGAAGTTAGAATCTACTAAGGAGTGTGTAACAACTTACCTGCTAAATAAACTAGCCCTAAAAATAGATAGCGCTTAAGCGTGTTTCCTATACCTCTCTGCTAGGGCAGAATTTACGCTCTAGCAAGTAAGCAAGTGTAGAGGTCCGTAACGAAGCCTTAGGGGTAACTCTAGGTTAAACAGCCTCTAGTATAGATCTTAGTAGTAGTAGCAAATACTTAAATAAGAACTTTAAGGACTAAAGTAGAGAAAGGTTCTGTGTAAACAGTAGTTAGACATAGGTTAATTAATTTTAAAAGATAGAGTAATTCTGTTTTAATGTTAGCGCTTGCGCCGCGCCCTTAAAAGGGAAGCTGGTTAAAATTCTAGCATCTAGATGTAGATTCTCCGCGGCAACGCAACTAAGAGCAGAGACCTTAGCAGGAGCTTTAAAAAAAGTTCTCTTTTTTTCTTAACAGTTTATTACCCTAAAATTAGTTTGTTTAAAGCTAAAGTTTAATAGCTAGAAGAGCGCTGCACTTTTGTAGCGTTTAGTGCGCTCTTAATAAGCTTTAAAAATCTGCTTAAAGAAATAGTTTTTACGCTAAGTTATACTTATAACTATAGTAGGTTTCTAAGGTAAACAGCCTTTAGTTAATAGAATAATATAGATAAAGGAAGTTAGTAAAATAGATCTATAACTTTAGGAAAAGGATTAGCTCTAAGGGTTAAGTGCGTTAGGCCTTAGGGAAAAGCCTTTAGCGCAGAAGGGCACTAACTGCAAAGTAGGCGCCTTTTAGTGCTAGGGTGCTAATACCCTTAGCAAGCTTTGGCTGTCTAGCGCACGCTTAACAACTAACTTAGAACTAGTATAGATAAGGGGAATCTAACTATCTAATTAAAATATAGCATTGCGATAGCTAGAAAGTAGTATTAACGTAATATAATTTCTGCCTAGTGCTCTAAATGTTAAAGTGAAGAGATTTGACTAAGCGCGGGTAAACGGTAGAAGTAACTATAACTCTTTTAAGGTAGCTAAATGCCTTGTTATTTAATTAGTAACGCGTATAAATAGATTAACAAGATTCCTACTATCCTTATCTACTATCTAGCAAAACTACAGCTAAGGGAACAGGCTTAGCTAAATTAGTAAGGAAAGAAGACTTTATTAAGCTTAACTCTAATTTAACATTGTAAAAAGACATAGAGGGTGTAGGATAAGTAGAAGCTTTAGCGCTAGTAAAATACTACTACCTTTATTGTTTTTTTACTTATTTAATAAAGTAGAGCTAGGTTTTACTACCTAATTTCTAGCGTAAAGGTTTTTTGTAGGCTAATCTAAGTTAAAGATATTGTTAGGTAGAGAGTTTAGCTACAGCGGCACATCTATTAAACTATAATGCAGGTGTCCTAAAAAGGACTTATAAAGAATAGAAATCTCTAGTAGAGCAAAAAAGCAAAAGTCCCCTTAATTTTAATTTTTAGTGTAAATATAAACTATAAAAGTGTAGCTTATTAATTCTTTAGATTTCCTTAAAATGTAAGGCTAGAGGTGCTAGAAAAGTTACTACAGGGATAACTAGCTTGTGGCAGCTAAGCGTTTATAGCGATGTTGCTTTTTAATTCTTTAATGTTAGCTCTTTCTATTATACTAAAGCAGAATTTAGTAAGCGTTAGATTATTTACCTACTAATAAGGAACGTAAGCTAGGTTTAGACTGTTGTAAGACAAGTTAGTTTTACTCTACTAATAACCCTGCCTTAATAGTAATACTGCTTAGTACAAGAGAAACTGTAGTTTTAGATAATTAGTTTTTGCGGCTGTCTAACTAGGCATTGCCGCAAAGCTACTATCTGCTAAATTATAGCTAAACGCCTCTAAGTTAGAATCTATGCTAGAACAGGGTAATTTCCGCCTGCACTAGTTAGATACAAATAGGCCTTTGGCCTAGAACTTTACTAGGCCGGCGTAGACAGTTTTATTAAAGTTAGAGCTATTCGCCAGCGTATTACAATTATATAGTGCGCAGGATTAAATTCTTTGCAGATAACTTAGTTGTCTAGCTAAGTTATATAAGTAGTTAAGTAGCCTTATTGTTACAAGCTATTAAGCGTAAGCCCGTCACTAGCTTAGTTAAAATTAGAATAAATACCCTCCCCGTTTATTGAAGAGCAGCGTAGCCTGCGGCAATTCAAGGGGAGATATAAAAACTTTGGCAAAGCTTAGTTTGG
>WBOK01000476.1:0-43938 GCA_009289805.1 Alternaria gansuensis | reverse complement strand
TCTACAGCCTCATTTTTCTAAAATCTCAGTTTGGTGGGGTGGCTCAAAACATGAACTGGCTCAAAACGCGCACGGACACGGTATGCGGGGCGTTTTCGTGTTGTACCTCGCATTCCATCTCGCATTCAAGCAAGGGTATACGGAAACTCGTAGTTAGCGGCATGGTCTATTCGAATTTGGCACTGTTCCACATCGGCTAATGCGTGAATGCATCTTATACTCTGACCACTCGCATCACGTCAAACAGGCCTATCTTCTGCTTATTTGACATGCCATCTTTCAGAAGACCAGTTACATGCTCGCCCACCCGACCTCGCTGGTTGCTTACGATTGTCGTATCACCTCGCTTGAACTCGCATGTTCGGCCTGTCATACCACAGATCCACAACTTGACATTGCCAAAGTGGGGGCCGTCGAGCAGATTTGTTCCATATGCTGATGCCCAAGGCGCGTCGACTTGCCAAGGATCTAGACAATCACGTAGATCCGGCGCGAAAGCCGAAACAACGACGATTTGGCGCTCATTCTTTGAATTGCTGGAGATTGCTGGTGCCAACCCGCCGCCTGGTGATGCATTGGGGCTCTTGACTTCATTGATAAGCCACTTTAAGTCTCTCTTATGCTCCGAATTGTGATTTGCAACATCCCAAAGATGTATGCCGTCCTTCTCGTTGAACTCGGGCATCTTTTTCAGCACAGCAGCTGTATCTGATTCCGGAATCTTACTCCACAACGTGCATCCAAGCAACGTGATGTTTGTGCCCGGCACATCGCTCCTCGTCTCGTATAGTACCTCTAACCTTCCTTTCGTCACTGGATCTTTCTCCATCCTATGTGCCAGTTGCAAGCCATCCATCCAGCTAATACCATAAAACTCTAGGGGACCGAGAACCAGAAAAACCTTCTCGTGCAGATTACATGTCCGAACGAGAAAAGAGAGATATTGCTCATAGTCTATGAGCTTGCCAACGTTTCCGGCGAGGATAAGGAAAGGTGCTGCGATGGGTATGTGGAATGTAAGGTATTGTAATTCGTGGTCTAGGTGAAGATCTGAAAGGACCTGGAAGGAGGTCTTCGGGCCAGAGAAGAGGCCAGATAGGCGTCGCATCTTGCTGGGTAGCATTTCTTTGGGCATTCAGCTGGGCCGAGAGTGTATGCGGCGCTGAATCCGTGTTCTAGATATAAGAAACGAGGAGGTGATGGCCGGGTCGCGCTCTGCGGCAAAAGCGCTACTAGAAAGAAGGAATTGGGTATCTAGACTGACAAAGAACTAATGAGATCAACAGCAAGAGAGAAATGATTTGAGGGAGAGATCAACAGGTGAGGAGGAAAAAAATATAGGCTTATTGTAGGAGCTGAGCTCAGCTGCGCCATGGATTCCAGGCATCGCAGGATGGTGGTCAGCAGCATAGCCGCAGCTGTGTGACTGTTCTTCAGCATCATTGGAGACGAAACCGCATGGAGTGCAACTGAAGTCATTCTTTCAGGCTTTGTGAAGCTTCGCTATGGGGCGACAATGTGCCTGCGCGGCGCATTGCGGTCCTGAGGTGGTGGCAGTGAAGAGAGACGTCATGATAGACTGATGTTGCTTAACGCTCTATATAAAACCTCCCTTGGGGTATTCGGGCGGGGGAGACCTCAGGTTGATTCAGCGCAGGACTAAATTAGATTGCGTTTAGGCTGGGTTCGGATGGTGCGGTTTCGGCCCCACTTCCACGCAGTTCACCCCTTCCTACTCAGCCGTTTGCAGCTGCGAAGACAATCTTCATGATCATGTTCACGCTCTTGACCGACTTGTTGTTGCGCGCGTCTCCTCCTGTTATGGATCGAACCTGTTGATTTGTGGAGCCGATCTACGTGCTCATCATATTCGCGTCACATCGCGCTACCCATGAATGCCCCGGTCTCGTCACCATCTCAGGATAACAGACTTGCAGATGGCATCATGGGCATGACAGTAGAGAACGGAGAAATTTGATTTCATAGCTCATAATGTTATCTTTGGCGTTTTTCCTATTGAGCATTTGCACCAAAACGCGGTGACTTTACTCAGAACCGAGTTCGAAGACACGCTGTTGAGGTCTTCTACTCCGGTATCATATCCTTTCCGCCGATATCGATCTGTCGCTTTTCCATACTTGCGGCTGAATTCATGCCTTCGGAAGTGTCACTCAAGCGGAAAAGAGTTCGTTGCATCGTCTTTCGTCTAGGGAATGATTAAACCGGGCATACCAAGTGGGGGAAAAGAGGCACAGGATACACGACATTCCTCGAAGTGCGAACTAACATGGATATACAAGGACAGCTTCCTGAATCTGCATCAAATACTACTCGGTACGAAGAAGGAATCGTTGAGTGCTGTATGTAATCTGGCTAAATGTTAATCGCCTAGTGGCGGCGCTCTGGCCTGCAGCTTACCGGTTCACCGCAATTGTCTCCAACGTCCATGGCTGCCATGACGCTCTAGAAGGTGTTCTTGCTCAACGTCTTTCGTTCTCATTACTCTGAGGATGATGGCTGCAATATTTTGGGTACGACCAGCGGATATCTTTTGAGGATGTGCATAGATCTACTTTGATTATGAGGCTGAAGCACTAAGTTATATCAGTTACACCATCGACGGCATGATATTGCAGCTGCACGATCTACGACCTTGAACCTGGGACCGAACAAGTAGCTATTTCTAAGAATAGTCGTGTAACGTGCGACCCGGTCGAACGTCCCCTATACGGGCGCGGTATATTACCTGCGTCTGAACGCGCTGATCCTTCTGGCTGCTTTCCAGCACTCGGCATGATTGATCATCTAACTGACGGTCCGATGAAGGTTACCTGAAGATATAAAGCCTCAAAACTCTCATCGGATGCACCGTTATGCCATTGCAGACATCTTGGTGTCTGTTTTGGTGAATGTGCAGTGAAACAAGAAAGCCACAGGTTCGAGCAACCATCAAATCGCGCACATCGCTTGGCTACATCAGCCAAATCTTCCAATACTACGTCCAACTGCACATGCAATATACTCTACGTATTGTGGCAACGTTCCAGCCCAAGCCTCGCCTCCCGTGTTCGCGTATCCAGTAGCCGGGCACGTCTTGCTCACCACCTTACTCGACCTCGACCTATCATACGGTCTCAGACCTTGTCCCTTGGCTGTCAGCTCTCCCCATCCGAGCCCTTCGGCCTTCCAGATGTTCCATTGACTTTACGTCCGAGTATAATACCACCAGAATGCGGTCAGGAACTACAGATCAGGGACGTGAATGCCATAGCGCATCGGACCATATGCAGGGTAAACAGTGCTCGTATTCATCTACACCCCGATACCAGCTTTTAGTATGGATAGGGGTACCAACTTTGCAATCTATTGTATTCATGGAGCGAGATCTAGTCTTCTGAATTACAGAGCCACTTCTATAAGAAATCGAGCCATCCTGTGGTCAATCTGCTCGAAGTGAACTCCTTCAGTTTTTGTCTTCATTACTTTCGCTCCGTTGTCGTCAATCAGGATGAAAGCTTTCTCTTACTTCAGCTACGCTCTCTTAGCATGCATTCCACTGACTGAAGCTCATCCGGGGATGGGTGACACCATGGAGGAAATGCGCTACCTCGCCGCTCGTGAGAAGCGTCAAGCCTCCAAAGAGCTCATCGGCGACCTTAAGACACTCGCAGACTCCAAGCTCACTACTATCGGAAAAGATATCAAAGCCATCATACTCGATCAAAAGACTGCTGAGTCGGCTACTATCGATAGCTCTATCCCCGCTGGCAGTATTGGAAGCGCTGCTTGCAAAGCTGATATGTGCTGCCATTGGAAGTGGCTGGCGTACGAAATGACAGCCAAATTCAACGGTACTTCCGGCCGCTGCAGCAAATTCGCTCGTCAAGCCATTCGCCTTGGCTTTCATGATGCAGGCGTGTGGTCCAAAAGCAGCGGCTTCGGTGGTGCAGACGGCAGTATCCTCCTTAGCGACGAGATGTCGCGCGCAGACAACAACGGCCTCGCTGCGATTGCCGACCAAACGAAGAAGTGGTACACAAAATACAACCAATACGGCATGAGCATGGCAGATATCATCCAATTTGGTGCCAATGTTGCCACGGTAGTCTGCCCGCTTGGACCAAGAATTCGAACCTTCGTTGGACGCAAAGACAACAGCAAGGCAGGTCCTATTGGGCTCCTTCCTGGAGAAAAAGACTCTGCAGACAAGCTCATCAAGCTATTTCAAGATAAGACTATCGATGCACACGATCTTGTCGCGCTTGTCGGAGCGCACACAACCTCGCAACAGCATTTCGTCGACACCAGTCGCGACGGTGACCCACAAGACTCTACTCCTGGTGTCTGGGACATGGCCTTCTACCCGCAAACTACCAACAATGCACCTGTCCGTGTCATTAAGTTCCAAAGCGACATCAACTTGAGTAAAGACTCTAGGACAAGTGGTTCGTGGGCGCAGTTTAGCGATCGCGCTACTGCTCAGGGCCGGTGGAACTCGGTATGACTTCACAGATTCCTGAAGCGATGTTTAGCTAACAAACGGGCGTAGGATTACGCTAAGGCGTACACGCGCTTGTCTCTTCTCGGCGTCAACAACATCAATGATCTCAAAGAGTGCACCAAAGTTCTACCTGCAGAACGTCCCACTTTTGTCAGTGAAGATCAGGTCTTGCTTGATAGGTGGCTCAACGGCGAGTTCGATCAGCTCAACAACTTGGTGGACGATGCTATACAACTGACGGGTATGATATCTTCAAGAGACGAGAAGTCCTAAGTGCACTCTATGTTTTACTTCTTTGATAAGTAGGTTCTATTGTCGGTCTCGTGTAACAAATACATGCATTCACGTAATCTATGCCGTAGATATAATTCGGAGTCACTAGCGGTTGCTTCAGTCCTACGTCCTTCTTGTTCACTGTTTAGTCTTCGTGAGGTTCACTCGCTCGGCGCTTTCACTACGCAAACTCTGCCTATTAGTGGTTGGCCTGAATCCGCAAACGGTCGCTGGCCATCTTAGTTTCTAATCGGTTATTAGAGTTATATGTAATATCTTTATTATAGATACTATGACGTACCTCACGGGTATGTCGCTTACATAGGTATGTAGCTTACTCTGCTAAGACTCTATTAAAAATTGCGACAACTTACAACAGTACAGTACTGTTAAGAATAGGGGGAAAAACGTGTGATAAACTATTCTATTTAAAATTTACTACTGCATTTTGCTTATATATGCGTAGGTCATAACTAGCCTTGCTATAGCGTCTATAGCGTCTTTGCAATAGCTTGCTTATCTTAATATATACTTTTTTTCTTTTCTTTTTTGTAAGACAGATGTTACGAACCTAAGAGAGAAGGAGACACAGACTATGTAGGAAGGAGGTTAGCAGGAAAAGACTCTAGACAACCTAAACAAAAAGAAGGCCTTTGTGTACTAATAGATAATGCTACTCTACAGCAAGCACGTAGTCCTATAGGCTTAGCAGAAAGCCTTTATAAGACAAGTTACGTGTGTTCTATAATAGACTACAAAGTCCTACAAGGTTTTACATATAAAACAACATAAAACTTGTAGAATAGCACAACACTTATTAAGTATATAGCTTAGACATTAAAATCTTATAGCTTAGTGTGTTAAACTTTATACAAGACTCTAGTATTTAATTTAAGAATTATACTTTCTTCTTAACTCCTTGTAATATTACATTAATCTACTAATCGTGCTATTACACTAACCCCTGTCTATCGCACTCACTTATTCCCTAAGAACCAACTCTTAGATCCTCTTAGGACGATCTTTATAACAGTGTTACGAACCTAAGAAAAGAGAAGGTATAGACTATGTACAAAGGATAGAGGCAGGAAGAGATCCTAGACTACCTAAACAAAGGACAAGCCTTTGTATGCTAATAGATAACGCTACCTTATACTAGGCACGTAGTCTTATAGGCCTTAGCAGAAATTCTTTATAAAATAAGTTACATGCGTTCTACAATATACTACAAAATTTTACAATATCCTACGTATAGAATAGTATAAAATTCTATAAGACAGTATAAGATTCTATAAGACAGTATAATACTTTCTTAGTATATAGTAGTAAGTATTAAACTCTTATAGCTTAGTATGTTTAACTTTAAGTATAATTTAAAAATTACTTAATTTTTAACTTTTTTATATTATTATATTGTTTTACTAAACGTGCTAACATAACTTTATACTATTATATTAATTTATTAATGTTGCGTATTGACCTCCGGGCTCATAACCTGTTGCGAATTTGATCTCCAGGTATAGTTGCTTGTTCTACTATCAACTTAGAGGTAGAGGTCTCTGCCTTCCACTTGTTTGTAGTAGACTTAGAGGCAGCCTAATCTAGGCTTATAGCCTAGAGATTAAGGAGGAGGTGTAGAAGTAGAACAATAAAAATACAAGAATAAATAGAAAGACTAAAAAAAGAAAGTAATTAAGTCTTATCATTATATTATATAACTGCTTAATTAAATATTGTAATTCTTTTTTTTTCTAACTATAAGCTAAACTACAGTCTATATATACCTGTTACTTGTATTCTAGAGAAATCTATTCTTACGCAATAGCTTGCGTAGTAAATAATATAGTATCTTATAATTTTATAAAATCTTACGTAATAGATTGCGTAGTTGCTGTAAATTAATTAATAACAATAATAAGTTGTACTAGTAGTATAATACCTTCTAGTAATTTATTAATTGTGGGTTAATTATAGATTCTAAGTGTAATTTTAAGCACCTAGATCCTGTAGAGAAACAGCTAAGTAGCTTAATCTCTAATACGCCCCTTTAAGCTAGGAAGCTGTTTTGCTAGTAATTTAAGATCTATTAACTAGATTTACACTTAGTAAAAAATCTTTAATTTTATTAAAACTTGTAGCTTTTATAAGACTATCTGCTAGTAAGCAGCTTATATTCTAATATACTAGCTTAATTTGTCTTACTTTTACCTTCTCGCGTATAAAGTAAAATTGTATATTAATATACTTTGTTCTAGCATAGTGGGCAGAATCTTTTAATAGTTGTATCACGCTTTAGCTATTGAAGTAAATTATAGCAGCTTTTATTAATTCAATTTAGAATAGCTGCTTTATCTTATTAATAAACTAAAATAAATAAATACTTTGTTTAGTTGCTTTTTTATAAGCTATAAACTTAGCCTTTATGCTTAATAAAGCTACTATTAATTATAATTTCATTAGCTAAGAAATAGCACTAAAAGTTTTATTAATTTAAAGCAAAAATATATATCTTAAAGTAAATCTTTTACTACTATTATTACCCCCCTAATCTGCATTACTAGAGCCTAGTATATTAATCTTAGGCTTTAATTTAATAGTGTAGATTATGTAGAATTATATTGCAAGCTTATTTATTTAGTTTAAGCTATATAGCTTTATAAATAGTCTAGGCTACTAGAATAATTAGTACTTAAATTAGCTATAAATCTTAATAGCAGATTTACTGCACAAGTTATATTAAGCCTAGTAAAAAGTAATAAATAAATTAAAGAGCTAATTTATTATTAAAATATTTAATATCTTTTAGCGTAGCTTTCTATTTATTCTTTTTTAGCTTTATATTTTGCTAGAGTAGTAATTTTCTAGGCTTAAATTCTAGCTTATTATATTTAGCTAGTAATCTCTAAGCGTAATTTTCTTAAGTAATAAAAGTTAATTAATTTAATCTAATTACCTGTACTCCTAGAAACTGAATTACATTACTTAGGTCTTTAATTTTAAGGTCTAATATATTTAAAAAATCTTTAAATAACCAAGATATTTTATGCTTATTTACTCTAAATATAAGTAGATTATCTACGTAAGTTATAATTATAATCTTTTGTTAAATATTAATATATATTTATTTTTAAGGTATTAAAGGTGGTGGTTGTTGTTGTAGTCAAAATAGGTTTTCTAAAAAAGTAAATAGCAGCTGCCTTCTACTAATTAGTCACAAAAGTCAAAAAAAGATTATATGTAGTTAACAAAATTTGAACAGTGAGTGGATAAAGTCCACGCGCTAAGCGCTTAGAGCAGAAAAGCTTAGACCACTAAGCAAAATTAAGGTTAAAAAATTTGCTGAAGGTACCAAAAAACGACACTAATTGAAACGTGTTCAACGGCAATTACTAGCCTATGGCTGGCAACAAGATTGCGATAGAGATGGAGGAGGTGGAGGAGGGTAAGGACACGTACATTACCGCAGCGGGAGCCTGCAATACTTTTTAAATATTAATATATATAGCTATATTAATAGACAGAGATTTAGATTATAGTTAGTCTTGTAGGCTAGCTAATAGCTTTTGCTATTGTCTGCTAGCTTATTTTAAACTATATAAAGCCTTATTAAGTAAGTAGACGTGCTAAAGATGCTTTTAATCTTAAAAACTTTCTAGTTGTTTAATATAAATTATTATATTAATTAAAGCGTTTAGAAACGCTTATTTAATATTCTAGCTTTTAATTAGCTAGTTAAGCGTAGTAGCTAATAAGAATAATAGCCTTATTAAATTAGGCCTTATAGTATTAGCAAAAGCTTTTTTATAATTAACGCTAAACTCTTATTAAAAGCTTTTAGCTACTTAGCGTGCTTTAAATATATAGTTGTTATTTTATTAGTACTTTTTATTTAGAACTTAATAACTTTTTAAAACCAATTAATTTATAGGCTTTAGTAGTAGTAACTAAGTGTTATTTTTCTACAATTAATGTAGTTCTTTTTTTATTACCACTAAATAGTACTATTTATTCTTATGTTTAAGCACTTGATAAAAGTTTCTAGGTTTATTTATTTTCTTAAAAGTAGAGTAAATATCTTCTAAGATTATGTTCTTAAAACTAGCAGCTTTTGTTATTAAAGCTAATTATAATAATTTAGCTTTATTCTTTATTAAAATAATTAAGCATCTTTTTACTACTCTTATTAAGTTTAAAAGTTTATCCTAATTAATTTAATTAGAATTTGAATTGTTTTCTAACTGCAATCATAAATAAGAAGAGACTTAATTATTAAACACTTCTTTTAATATCTTAACGTCTTTTGCAGTTTTTATCTTGTTTAATTTAAAATTAATAAGGCAATATAAATTATTGCTAAAGTAGCTAGTGAATTAATAAGACGTAACTCTAGAATTAAGTTTGCTAAGATATTCTTTTAGCTCCTTTTTATATGCTAGAAATCCTTGAATTCTAATATTGCTAATATTTAGTTTATAGCAATACTTAGCTTTAAAAAGCGTTGAGTAGTTTACAAAACTATAAGAAGTCCTATTATATAAGTATACTACTATAAGTAGAGCTTCTACCTACAACTTTGTAGGCATATTTAACTCAAAATGTAAAGCTTTTATCTTATTAAACAGCGTTCTATTAATCCTTTTAGCACTGCCTTTACCTTCTAGATTTAAAAGAAAAGTAAATCATAATAGAAATTTCTTTTTATTTAAGAGCTTTTGCAGATCTAGTGTATTAAGCTTATTATCTGATTAAATAAGCTTAATCTACTTTTTATCCTGTACTTTTGCCCTTTTAATAAAGGCTTTAACTAGATTTACAAGCTCTAATCTAGAAGTAAAAAGATTAACTTCTAGATATTTAGTTTTATAGTCTAGAAAGTTAATGTAGTAACTATAGTCTCTATTAAATTTTAGCTTAATAGGTCCTCCTAAGTTGTAGTAAATAAAATTACTAAATTTATTTATTAGCGTTGTAATTAGATCTCTACTAATCTTAATAGCAAATTTGCTTTTAAAGCAAATCTTGCAGTTGCTAAAAGCTTTACTAGTCTTTACTTCTAGTTTTATGCTATAAGTATTATTACTAAGCTTATTTAAGCTTATTTTACTAATATAGCTAAAGCGTCTGTATAAAAAAGATATTTAATCTATTTAATTAATTTAATTAATCTCTTCTAAGTAATTAGTTTCTGCACAGGCTTAATTACTTTTAATACTACTAATAGTAGTAAATATAGCAATTTTTCTAGTGTACTGCCTTTTAGCTAGTATTTTACTAGATTGAATAATCAGGCTGTTAGCCTTAGTAAATTAAAATTTAGCTCCTTTTTAAATAGCTTAGTATAAACTAAGTAAATTTACTTTAAAGTCTAGTACTAGAAGTACATTTTTTAGCACTATAAATATATTTATACTAGTAAAAGTAATATAAACGTCTCCTTTTGCAATTGCTAGTAGTAGTGTAGCTATATTACCTTATTTAATATAAGTATTGCTTACACTATAAAGGTTTTAAAATAAATCTTTATTGTAGCAAATGTATGCGCTTGCTCTACTATCTAGTACCTAGTTAATGATTTCTATAATCTAGTAGTATTAATATTAGCAATCTTCTAATTTACTAATACTATAGTTAAAAGAGCATGTTCAAAATTATCTAGTATATTAGATATCTAATTTACTTAATTTTTCTAATTAATCTAATTGTTTAGCGCTTTAAGAAAATCTTTTATATAGCATTTTTTTTCTAGGTATTTTAGTTTCTTATAGTAAGTATAAATTATTTTTAGACCTTTTTTGTTGTTTAATTTTTAAGTTAATAAGGAAATTTCTACGTTCTAAGACTAAGGAGCTAGTAAGCTATTAAAGCTCTTTCAATAATATAGCCTCTATAATCTATGTTTATTATATTTATCATTGTAGCCCTTTTAATTAGAGCTATTCTTTAAAGCTTTTAGACATTTAGACTTGTCTAATATCTAGCTGCACATTACTTTTAGATTAATTGTTTTATTTAATCTAAAGCTTTAAGTAATTGTAGTATCTAGATAGTTAAAATTTAAACTTAAATTATTAAGTATTAGAGCTGCAACAAATTTAGTAGGTAATTTGATATTTCTAATTTCTAAGCTTAAAACTAGCCTATTAACCTTTTATAGATAAGTTTCTACATTGTTCTAACATTAATGTAGTATAGTATTAATAAGATCTCTATACATTAAAAAATTAGAACTAAATTCTTCTTAAGAATACAATTTCTTAAGGTAATTCTAGAGAAAATAAAGATTAATAATATATTTCAATTGTAATAAAAGCCTATTTTGAAGACTAAGACGTAATATTAATAAAGCTTTTACTTCTTAGTTTTTAAGCGTTTAATAGTTGTCTAAATAGTCCTTTTAAGTTAATTTACTAGAATTCATTATTATAATATTCTTGCAATTTTATTATATAAGAATTAATTAAATCTTAAGTGCCTATATATTATGGTTAGAGCTGCCTTTCGGCTTAGGCACTCTAAAAATACTATTATTAGCTATTTTAATCTACTAGCCTAAGTCTAGAATAATTAGCTAAGTAGATAATAATTAAATGCTTAGTACAGCTGCAGTTACTATTCTTACTAAAAAGAACTCTAGCTACTAATTAAATTAATTTTCTGTTACTAGCGTATTAGAGTTTCTTAGCCTATAGCCTTAGCTTACTCTTAACTACTAATAGAGTTTTTAGCTTATTTTACCTTAGTTTACTTTTTAACTAGATTAAGTTTTTAGCTTATTACCTTAGTTTACTCTTAAACTAAAAAGACTTTAATAGTAAAATCTTTCTTACTATAAATTAATTATTTATCCAGTTAAATCTCTTAACTAGTGTTATTAAGTTATTATATTATAATCTTAGCTCTTGCTAAGAAACTAGCTTTGAATAGCACTAGCTCTTACGTATGCTTATAATCTTAGGCAAATAAATTTTTTTTAATTTATGTTATTTTATTGCGTAATCTTTTATTAATTCTCTAAGCTTATAACCTGCTGTGTATTAACCTCTTGGCTTATAACTTATTGCGAATTTGATCTCTAGGTATAGTTGCTTATTCTACTATTAACTTAGAGGTAGAGGTCTCTGCCTTCTACTTATTTGTAGTAGACTTAGAGGCAGCCTAATCTAGGCTTATAGCCTAGAGATTAAGGAGAAGGTACGGAAGTAGAACAATAAGAATACAAGAATAAATAGAGGAACTAAGAGAAAAAAGTAATTAAGTCTTATTATTATATTGTACAACTGCTTAATTAAATATTGTAATTCTTTTTTTTTTCTAACTACAACAAAACTACAGTCTATATATACCTATTACTTGTATTCTAGAAAGATCTATACTTACGCAATAGCTTGCGTAGTAGATAATATAATATCTTGCAATCTTATATAATCTTATGTAATAGATTTCGTAGTTAATGTAGATCAATTAATAACAATAATAAGTTGTACTAGTAGCATAATACTTTCTAGTAATTAATTAATCGTAAGTTAATTGTAGATTCTAGGTGTAATTTTAAGCACCTAGATCCTGTGGAGAAACAGCTCAGTAGCTTAATCTCTAACAATTAACTATACTAGTACAACTCTAGTTTATTATACTTACTTATTTAAACAAAAACTAATATTAATTTTTTATAAATAATTTTTATACTTAAAGTATTTTTAAAATAAATGATACTATATTAAATACTTTTACTAGTATCTTAACTATAGCAATAACTATACAAGCTACCAAGCTTGATACTTACTATAGTAATTAAAATAAGCTTAAAAAATAGCTACTGCAAGTTGATAAATGCTTTTATATTAAAAAAGCTAAAATTAATAATAATAATATAGTTATATAAGCCTTTACGTTTTTATAAAAAGCTACTAAGAAATAAGCTAATTTTATTCTTTATTAATATATAAATACTACTATTAATAATAATATTAATAAAACACCTACTAAAAATTAAAAAAATTCCCAAAAAAAAGTATTCTTACTTTTTAAAAAATTTATAGTAGCAAAATCAAAAATTTAAAAGTTATAATAAATATACTTTATCTGCGGTAACGTACGTGTCCTTACCCTCCTCCACCTCCTCTACCTCTATCGCAATCTTGTTGCCAGCTATAGGCTGGCAATCGCTGTTGCTAATTAGTAGAGGGTAGCTGCTTTTTACTTTTTTAGAAAACCTATTTTAACTACAACAACAACCACCACCTTTAATACCTTAAAAAATAAATACTTTATAGCTAACTATATAATAGAATATTTGTAGTACTAAATAGTTATTAACTATAACAATATTACTTTAATATAAATGTACTAATAAGGTCTTAAACTAGCTATATAAATAAAACTTATATAAAGCAGAGCTATCTTTAATATACTTAATAAACTTATAGCTAAAGCTATTTGAGTAAATTATAATTTCTATAAGCTAAAGTTTAAAAAATAAATATTTATATAAAGAAATTATATACTAAAAAATATAAATACTTAACGTTATTGAGTATTCTAATGCTTATACTTTAACTAAAGTTAACTATAAAATAATACTTTTAAAATTATAAAATATTATATAAATAATAGCTATAAGCTTATATATCTTAATAACCTTGATAAAAGACTTAAAAGAAACAAGTTATAAAATAATAAAAGTAGTAAGAAAAAAATTACTTGCTATAACGTACCTTACGAGTTCGTGCACTACACAGGTTCGTGCACCACTTTTGCTAAGCCCCTACTAACTCTACCTCTATACGTGATGCCTCAACAACAACACTAGATAGAGCCTTCTAATAAGCGTTAGATACAGACTACCCTTTAAGCTTTTAAATAAGACGCAACACTTTCCTTATAACGCGCTACAGCTATTATAAAGTTAATTATACAACACTAAGCTACTAATGCGTACAATAGACTTTATAAGTAAATTGCTAGCCTAAATTAAAAAATCTAACAAAGACTAAGAAGGGCGTATTTGTTAAGTATATACTTAACTTTATTTTACGCAGATTCCCCTCTAGGCTTGCAGCTATAGCTAATATAGCTAATTCTTTACACGTAGAGCGCAATTTAGGCTAAGTTAACTTAAACTAGCTTAGTACGTAAGTTATACACTACTTTAAGTTTATAATAAAGTTTAATTATAAGTATAATTATAAGAAAGCACTCTATAAAGATCTTAAAGTTATCTAGAGCTAGTTTTGCCTAGTAGCTATTATAAAAGCTAAGTATAGTATTTAAAATAAAAATACGTATAACTTTAACAAGTTAAGCTTTATAATAAGCTAAATATTAACTAGAGCAGTTGTTATAGCTTTAGAGAGACAAGAAAGGCTAAAAGTAATATAGCAAGGTGTTACGAACCTAAAAAGAGAGAAGGTACAGACTATGTATAAAGGATGGAGGCAGGAAGAATTTCTAGACTACTTAAACAAAGGGCAAGCCTTTGTGTGCCAATAGATGACGCCACCCCGCACCAAGCACGTGATCCTACGGACCTTGGCGGAAATTCTTTATAGGACAAGTTATATGCGTCCTACAATATACTATAAAATCCTACACGTCCTACGCATAGGACAGCATAGGATTCTGTAGGACAGCAAGACACTCTCTTAGTATATAGTAGTAGGCATTAAGCTTTTATAGCTTAGTATGTTTAACTTTAAGTGCAATTTAAAAATTACTTAATTCTTAACTTTTTTATATTATTATATTATTTTACTAAACGTGCTAACATAACCTTATACTATTACATTAATCTACTAATTATGCTAGTACAACCCCTATCTATTGTACTTACTTATTTTAAGAGAACTAACATAAATTATCTATAAATAATCTTTATACTTTAAACACTTTTAAAATAAGTAACACTACAATAGATACCTCTACTAATATTCTAACTACAAAAATAACTACGCGAGCTAATAAGCTTAATACCTACTATAGTACGCCTTTGCTCCTCGCGAAGCCACTCCCAAGTCTCTTTGCTAAGGTTGCATTTGCGCAGGAGGAGATTGCCGAAGTGATACACCTTTACTGCACCTAGACCATTAACATGCGCAGTGTATATGGTGTACCAGCTAAACCAGCCTTTCACAGTCCTTGTTGTGACCTCAACATCTATAACACCAGACGCATCAAAGATGTCTTGACCACAGTCACATTCTGACCTCTACACCAACTCAACTACCACAGGGACTATCGCCACCAGCTCCTTTTCGACCGACGGAGGTGGCCGCTCAACAACAGTGAACGCCGGCTTCGTGATCTACCACCATAGCTTCCAGTATGGTGACTTAGTAAGGTCTAACTTTACTTGATGTAAGCCATCAGTCTTCGTGTCAAAGGGGGAGAAGAACAGTCCAAGCATTGTATCGTTCGTATGCGAGTCGTTCGTATGCGGTACCGTGTGGTGTAGGAAACCCTGAGGGTAGCTGCTTTTCACTTTTTTTGGAAACCCCATTTTGACTACAACAACAACCACCGCCTTTGACACCTTAAAAATAAATACCTACTATAGTAATTATAATAAGCTTAAGAAATAGCTACTTTAAGTTAACAGATACTTCTATATTAAAGAAACTAAGATTAACAATAACAATATAAATATATAGGCCTTTACGTTTCTATAAAAAGCTGCTAAAAAATAGGCTAATCCTATTCTTTGTTAATATATAGATATTACTGTTAATAATAATATTAACAAAGCACTTATTAAAGACTAGAATAACTTTAAAATTAAAATAAAACAAGTTTTTTTACTTTTTAAGAAATTTGTAGTAGTAGAACAAAAGATTTAAAAGTTGTAACAAACACGCTCTACAGCTAATTACATAATAGAGTTTTAATAGTACTAAATTGTTATTAAATAAGATAATAACGCTTTAACATAGATGTACTAATAAGGTCTTAAACTAGCAGTATAAGTAAAATTTATATAAAGTAAAGCTACCCTTAACACGCTTAATAAACTTATAGCTAAGGCTATTAGAGTAGACAATAATCTCTATAAGCTAAAGAAAGAAAAACAACTATTTACATAAAGAAATTATATACTTAAAAACATAGACACTTAACTCTGTTAAACATTCTAACGTCTATACCTTAACTAAGGTTAATAATAAAACTACACCTCTAGGATCTTAAAATATTATACAACTAATAGCTATAAGCCTATACACCTTAATAATTTTTATAAAAAACCTAGAAAGAATAAGTTTTAAAATTCTAAAAGTAAGAAGAAAAAAATTACTTGCTATATATATAGTAAGGAAGGTTACATAAAGTAGGACTACTAAAGCTAAAGCAAAGTAATATAATAGTTAAATATCTTTTACTATACAGTACTTAGCAATAATTTAAAAAAAAATATTATTACTTAACCTACTATTAGAGTCTAAGGACAAGACTAGGCAAATATTAATAGTCTAGATAACCTCTTTATAATTACCCTAAAGGAAGCCTTAGATAATAACGTCTCTAAAATAATGCTTAACAAAGAAATAAAAGCAACCTTAGCAAACTAAACTAAGCATAGAAAAGTAGCTAAGTTCTAAAAAACCTACTAGCTCTCTATACTAGTAGCAAAGAAGATATTAATAGCTTAAAATAAGAAAATTTTACTACTAGCTATACAAAAAAACTTAAACACACTAGATAAGCAAGACATTAACATATAAGTACTACTACTCTTAAAAATATAATGCTTAAACAAATTAGCTAAAAAGATTAATATTCTACTTAGGCAGCTTAAATAACTTAAGGAAATTTTTACAAAACTCTACAAAAAAATATTAATAAAATACTACTAGTATACTAATTTACTAGAAGAACTATAAAAACAGAAATTGTTCTAGTAGCAGCTATTAATAAAGCTCTACATAATAACTTTGTATAAAAATAAACTTAAGATACTAAAGTATCTTAGAATAAACTAACACATTAACTCTTAAACAAAGAGAAAAAGAAGATTTACAAAGAACTTTAGGTAACACGCTAAAGGCAAAAGATATAAGAAGTTAATTATAATAGCATATACTATTAGACTAATCTGTATAACCTAGAACACGCTAAGTACTTATAAACTATATATACACATAACAACTGCACTATACACTACTTTAACAAGTATAAATTAAGATAGTTTCTAAAAAAACTAAAAAGAATACCTTAATATAAGTACTTATAGTATAACTACCTAAATAATAAATGCGCAGTACATATATAGAACAAATAACATAGCCTATACTTTTATAAATATAATAATTTAGAAGAAACTTTGCAAATGCATATAACGCAGTAAAAGAATTATAAAGATAAAACTTGTATATAAGAGTATAACTAGCCCTTATAACATACATGCTTTAATATTAAATATAAACTATATATAGTTACTAAGAAGTTTTATAAATTTAGTATATAGTTTTTTTTAGACAAACGCCTTAAACACCTAGAACTACTAAGGCAATAAACGCAATTAACTCTCTAAGCCTTCTTAAGCTACTAGTAAAGCTTAATAAATATTAGATAATAGTATTAGTAGATTTTAGCTCCTAAGCTAACTTTATTTCCTCTTAAGTAGTGCAAGTAGCAGGTTTATAAACACTAAAGAAATAAAAACTTTATTTACTATATATAGTAAATAGTTAGCCTATGCTAAGTAAAATAACTATTATGCACAAGGTTAGCAAAGTAACACTTAGCATTAAGAAATATAAAAAAAAATTAGACCTTAACATTTTTAAATTAGCTACCTATAACATTATATTCAAAATTTCTTAGTTATAAGAATATAACTTGCAGATTAACTAGAAGTTAAAGAAGTTTTTATTTAAGTGCTATAAATTAGACGCAACTATAAGCTAGTCTACACATTTAACAACTATAATAGTAAATAAAAAGAAAATTTATAATATTACTAAAAGATAGCAAACCTTAACTAAGAACAGCTTTACAGCATAAAGGTTTAACTTAATAGATACTAGCAAGGCACTTCTAAGTTACAAAGTTAGAGTTTTAAAATAATATATAACTTTAAATATTTTAAAAAAGTATAAAGAATTTTAGCACCTTTTTATTTATTTTTTAAGGTATCAAAGGTGGTGGTTGTTGTTATAGTCAGGTCTACGCGCTAAGCGCTTAGAGCAGAAAAGCTTAGACTACTAAGCAAAATTAGAGTTAAAAAATTTGCTAAAAGTACTAAAAAATAATACTAATTAAAACGTGTTTAATAGCAATTGCTAGCCTATAGCTAGCAACAAGATTGCGATAAAAGTAGAGAAGGTAAAGAAGAGTAAGGACACGTACGTTACTGCAGCAGAAGCCTACAATACTTTATAAAAGCTCTCTACTTACTACTTCTTACTTTTAGAATTTCTTACACTATATAGTACTGCATACAAACAACTTATATATAAATAATATAATACTTAGACTGTTTTTCTCTCTGTTTAACACAAAGACTAATAGCTTATATTAAGTAAAGTTAGACCTTACTAAGTTATTATACAAAAAGCTATAGTAGTAAATTATAAAGCCTGCGTTTACTTTTATTAAGCAGCCTCCCTAGTTAGTTAAAGAGGAGCTGTTAGTAGTAGCTCTTATAGTAATTAGGTAGACGTAGAAGTTAAATTCTATTATTTATTAACACTTTATTAATATGTCTAGTATTATAGATGTTAAGGTTACAATAGAGGTTGTAAAAGGCTTATTTAGCAGCAAGTCTATTAAATACGTTGCACATGTTAATAGTTTAGGTATAGTAATAGTATATTATCTTACTAATCTTCTTTTACGCAAATACAACCTTAGTAGAGAGACCTTATAGTAGCTTTATAAGAAGTAAGAGCGTGTTAAAACAGCTATTAAGTAGCTAAAATAAACTAATAAGTAGGAGAATTTTGTAAGTTGCCTTTAAAGATAGAAGAGCTATGCTTAAATAGTAACGCTGTTGTTGTATGTTTACATCTAAGTATAGGCGCATGCTAGTGTGAAGATCGTCCGTAGATGATCTGTGTTGGTTCTCTTAGAATACACTTAAAGTTAAACACACTAAGCTATAAGGGCTTAATGCCTACTGCTATATACTAACAAGTGTATGCTCTGCTTAGTATACTTAGTTATGCTAAGAGCACTAAGCACTAAGTAGTCCTGCAGTGTAATTAGTGTTACTTAGTTGTGCTAAGAGCACTAAGCACTAAGCAATTACGTAACTGCTAGCTGCTTGTTAGGCTATTGTCTAGGAATATTAACATTTTCGTAAAGACTTCTCTACAAGTCCTAGTTCTAGGTCTTAACACTATTTCTTCTCCTTTTAGTAAGTTGTCCTTAAGTTACATAATAGTAGCAAAGTCTTAGCTTATAATAAAGCTATCCTCTTATTATAAGTAGCGTTAGCTACCTTATTCTTGTCTTACTATGCCTAAGTAAAAACTTCTTACTAGTACTAATTACTATTACTGTCTCTGCGACTTTATTAATTCTTTTAAAAAAGCTATAGTTTAAAAATGCTTTACTTATGCGCATAATAAGCGCGTATACAAAGTACATATTTATTTAAAAAAGTATAGCAAGTGTTTATATTAAAGTTAATAGTATAACGTTTAAGTAACAAAGTTAGAGTTTAAGCGTTTAGCTATAGAAAAGAAAAGGCTACGCGTACACATAAAAGAAAGTTGTAATACACAAGATGTTGTAATAAAAATATATAAAAAGGCGTTAGAAAAGTTACGCATATAGCGCGCTTATAAAGAGCAGCTTTATTTATAAATAAATTTGTTAGACTATTGCATAAAAGATATAATAGCAGTAAAGTCCTATAAGATTAAAGAGTTAGAGCATAAAGAGGCTAGAGAAACTATAAAGTTTTTTAGTGTCTTTAAGAGTTTAGCCTTAAACCTTTTGCCTAGTACCTAAAGTGCTTTTAAGAGTTTGCTACTTAATTATTAAAAAGCTTCTAATCTTAGTAGTATTCTATAAAGTGCAGATAGCAGTTTGTAAAGTTTATATTTAGTTCCTATATATTATTGCTATTTAGGTAACTTAACTACTTAACTAGATATTCTTTACTATTGCTGTTATTTTAGTGTACAAAAATTTTCTTTACTTTAAATTTGTTTTCTTTTTTTGTCTTGTAATAGAAAGTTTTCTAAAGTAGCGTTTTTAAGTCTACTAGTTCTAATATGTTAATATAGAATCTTAGGTAGATTTTTATATCTAGTAAGAGGTTAATTATATATATAACTAGTCCCTTCTAGTCTAAAATTAAAAATAGTCTAACCTTAACATTATTAAGTCTTTTATTTAGTTGTTTAGTGCAAAAATTCTTTATATAAAATGCTTTAGCGTTAAGCCTTCTTAAGTATTATTTTAAGTAACTTATATACTATTTTAAGCTTATTAGCTGTTACAATAGCTACTTTTGTTTTCTAGCTTAGAAATGTACGTGTAAAGAGATTTAGGTGTCTTTTATAGTTTGCGTAAAATAGTGTTTATTTTATAAACTCTAATATCTTGTTGTTGTATGCTATTTGTGCTATAGGTAGTAATAATACCTAGTTGTTTTGCTATTAATTAACATATATTCTAAGATAGGCTTTTATTATGCAATTTATTTATTCTATTTGTCTATCTATTTGTAGGTAATACGCTATTAATAGTTTTTATTTTGTTCTAATTGCGGCTAATAGCGTTGTCTAAAAGTTAGAGGTAAAGAGCTTATCTCTATTACTAATAATTAACTTTAGTATGCTGTAGTGCCTAATAATTTAGTTATTAATAATATGTGCTAGCTGTACTGCTGTAAAATCTTTTTTAAAAGCAATGTATTCTGCTTATTTTATAAATTAATTAATTACTACAAGAATTGCGTTGTAAAATACTTTAGTAATAAGGTCTCTTAAGACTAGTAGGCCTGTAACAAAGTCTATAGAGATGTCTAACTATAGTACGTTAGGTAGCTCTATTGCTTGCATTTCTCTATAGAGTGCGTAGGTACTGTGCTTGTTCTTCTAATAGTTTGCATATTTAGCAATAAAGAAGGTAACTTTATCCTTTATTCTTAGAAACTTATAATTTCTCTTAATAAGTTCTATAGTTTATATAATACTAGGATAACTATGTACAGAGTTGTTGTAATATTGTTTAATAATTACTTTTTATAATTCTTCTAGTATGTTAAGTGTAATTTATAAAACTACATTTAGCGTTTTTGCTAGTTCTAGTAATCTATCTTTGTTAATCTTAAGTATTACAGTATTAATAATTTCTTTTATTCTTGTAATATTATATTGTTAGCTAAAGGCGTTTGCTCTGCTATTGTCCTTTCTAGGTATATATATAATCTTAAACTTATATTATTTAAGTAGTTTTAACTATCTTATCTATTGTTAGTTAAGTACCTTAGTAGTTGTAAAGTTAACTAAGTTCTTGTAATTTATAAATATTATAAGTTCTAAGCAGCTTTCTGCGTATGCTCTCTAATGCTGTAAGCATATAATAATAGCTAGCAGCTCCTTATTGTAGACGTTGTATTATTCTTCTAGTTTAGAGAATTTCTGTAAATAGTACGCAATTAGGTGCTATTTGCCTTTATATAATTAACTAGCGCAGCCTTTAAGTGCTAGGTCTAATACGTTAGTCTTAAAGCGCAATAGTTATTCTACTTAGAATATTTTAAAGTATAGTAGTTCTATACTTACTTCTTTAAGCGTCTAGAAGGCATTTTCTACTTCTTTACTCTACTTAAAAGGTATCTCCTTCCTTATAAGTCTTGTTAACAGAATAGCAATTTTAGAGTAGTCTTTAATAAACTATTAGTTAAAGTTTAAAAATTTTAAAAATAATTATATTTTCTTAACTATTATTAAGTGTAGCTATTTCTTAACTACTTATATTTTTTCTTTACTTATTTGTACTCCCTGTGCTCCTACTACATATTTAAAAAAAGTAACTTTATTCTTATAAAACTTGCATTTCTCTAGTTTAAGCTAGAGGTTAAACTAGTCTAGGCACTTTAGTACTGTACAAACATGTTTTATATAATCTCTTAAGTTCTTAGAGTAGATAAAGATGTTATCTAAGTATACTATAACAAAAATATCTAAATATACTCTTAATATGTTGTTAATAAGTTTCTAAAATGTTGCTAGGGCGTTTATAAGCCTAAATAGCATAATAGTATATTTGTAGTGTCTATATTATATTTAGAATACTATTTTTTATTCTTTACTTTTCTTTATTCTAATAAGGTAGTATCTATTTTAGAAGTTTAATACAGTAAAGACCTTAGCGCAAAATAATTAATCCTAAAGCTTTATAATATTTAGTAATAAGTATTAATTCTTTACTATAATATTGTTAAGTTTTTAGTAGTTAACGCACATTCTTAGTAGCCTATTCTTTTTTAGTATAAAGAGTATAAGAAATCCTACTAGTAATATTAAAGGTTTAATATATTTTTTTCTTAAATTCTTATTTAGCTTAGTCCTTAGTTCTTTAAGTTCTATCTTTAATAATTAATAAATTAGCCTAAAAAGTAAAGTCTTTCCTTCTTCTAGAATAATCTTATAATCTTAAAGTTATTGTCTTAGTAAGGCTTTACTATCTACTACTTCTATAAAAAAGTACTAAAATTCTTTATACTTTTTTAAGATATCTAAAGTTACGCGCTTTTTTAAAACTTTAACTTTATAACTTAAAGGTACTCTACTAGTATCTTTTAAGTTAAATCCTTGTGTTGTAAGGTTGTTCTTAATTAAAGTTTACTGTCTTTTAGCAATATTATTAATCTTCCTCTTATTTACTATTATAGTTGTTAGATATGTAAGCTAGCTTATAGTTACGTCTAATTTACAGCACTTAAATAAAAACTTTTTTAACTTTTAGTTAATTTGCAAGTTATATTTTTATAACTAAAGAATTTCTAATATAATGTTGTAAGTAGCTAATCTAAAGATGTCTAGGTCTAATTTTTTCTTATATTTCTAAATACTAAGCGTTACCTTGTTAACCTTGTGCGTAATAGTTATCTTGCCTAGCATAGGCTAACTGTTTACTACATATAGTAAATAAGGTTCTTATTTTCTTAGTATTTATAGGCCTGCTACTTACACTAGTTAAGAAGAAACAAAGTTAGCCTAGAAGCTAAAGTCTACTAATACTATTATTTAATATTTATTAAGCTTTACTAGTAGCTTAAGGAGGCTTAGGGGGTTAATTGCGTTTATTGCTCTAGTAGTTCTAGGTGTCTAGGGTGTCTGTTTAAAAAAGACTATGTGCTAAATCTATAGAACTTCTTAGCAACTATATGTAGTTTATATTTAATATTAAGGCACGTGTGCTATAAAAGCTAGTTGCACTTCTATATATAGGTTCTATCCTTATAATTCTTTTACTACGTTATATGCATTTGCAGAGTCTCTTCTAAATTGTTATATTTATAAAAGTATAGGCTATATTATTTGTTTTATAAGTATACTGCGCATTTGTTGTTTAGGCAGTTGTACTATAAGTATTAGTATTAAGGCATTTTCTTTAGTTTCTTAGGAAACTATCTTAATCTATACTTATTTAAATAATATATTGTGTAGCTATTATGTGTACATGCTATCTAAAAGTACTTTACGTGTTCTAGGTTGCGCAAGTCTATCTAATAATACATGTCTATCACGCAGCTATTGCTTTAAGTCCTACGCTTTTAGTGTATTACTTAAAGTTTTTTGTAAATCTTTTTTTTTTCTTTGTCTAAGAGTTGCTGCGTTAGTTTATTCTAGAATGCTTTAGTATTTTAGGTCTATTTTTATACAAAGTTATTGTATAAAGCTTTATTAATAGTTGCTTTTAAAGTAATTTCTTTCTTCTACAGTTCTTCTAGTAAGTTAGTATACTAGTAGTATTTAATAAATATTTTTTTATAAAGTTTTGTAAAGATATTCTTAGGTTGTCTAAGCTGCTTTAGCAGAATGTTAATCTTCTTAGCTAAGTTGTTTAAGCATTGTGTTTCTAAGAGTAGTAGTACCTATATATTAATATTTTATTTGTCTAGCGTAGTAAGGTATTTCTGAAATTTCCTAGTCTTAGGCTGTTAGTGCTTCCTTTGCTACTAGTGTAGAGGGCTAGTAGGTTTCTTAGAACCTAGCTATCTTTCTATACTTAGTTTAGTTAGCTAGGGTTGCTTTTATTTCTTTGTTAAGCATTATTTTAAAGATGTTATTGTCTAAGGCTTCCTCTAGGGTAATTATAAAGAGGTTATCTAGACTATTAATGTTTGCCTAGTCCCGTCCTTAGACTGTAATAGTAGGTTAGGTAATAACATTCTATTCTTCCTCTAGATTGTTGCTAAGTACTATATAGTAAAGGACATTTAACTGTTACGTTACTTTGCCTTAGCTCTAGCAGTTCTACTTTATGTAACCTTCTTTACTATATATATAGTAAGTAATTCCTTTCTTGCTATTTTTTGTTGTACTAAAACTTGCCTTTTTAGAGTTCTTTATTAAGGTTGTTAAAGTGCATAGGCTTGTAGCTATTAGTTACATAATATTTTAAGATCTTAGGCGTATTGTTTTGTTATTAACTTTAGTTAGGGTACGGGCGTTAATAAGTTTAACGTAGTTAGGCGTTTATATTTCCTAGTATACAATTTCCTTATAAAAATAGTTATTCTTCTAGCTTAAGCTTATAGAGGTTATTATCTACTTAGATAGCTTTAGCTATAAGTTTGTTAAGCGTGTTAAGAGTAGCTCTACTTTGCATAAGTTCTATACGTATAGCTAGTTTAAGACTTTATTAGTATATTTGTATTAAAGTATTATTGTCCTATTTAATAACTATTTAGTACTGCTAAAACTCTATTGTATAATTAGCTGTAGAGCAAGTTTATTGTAACTTTTAAATTTTTTATTCTGCTACTATAGATTCTTTAAAGGGTAAGAATATCTTTTTTATTTCTATCTTAAAATTATCTTAGTCTTTAATAAGTATTTTATTATTATTATTATTAACAGTTATGTCTATATATTAACAAAAAATAAAATTAGCTTATTTTTTAGCGGCTCTTTGTAAAAACGTAAAGGCCTATACAACTATATTATTATTATTAATTTTAGTCCCTTTAATATAGAAGTATTTATTAATTTAGAGTAGCTATGCCTTAAGCTTATTACAGTTACTATAGTAAGTTTTAGGCTTATTAGCATGCGTAGTTGTTCCTGTAGTTTAAGAATTAGCAGAAGTATTTATAGCAGTATTACTTATCTTAAAAGTATTTAAAGTATAAAGATTGTTTGTAGATAATCTGTGTTAGTTTTTTTTAGAATAAGTAAGTGCGATAGACGAGGAGTTTATACTAGCATAATTAGTAGATTAATGTAATAGCACAGGGGTGTATTAGCACGTTTAGTAGAATAATGTAAATAATATAAAGAGGTTAAGAATTAAGTAATTCTTAGATTACACTTAAAGTTAAACACACTAAGCTATAAGGGCTTAATACCTACTACTATATACTAACAAGTATATGCTCTGCTTAGTATACTTAGTTATGCTAAGAGCACTAAGCACTAAGCAGTCTTACAGTGTAATTAGTGTTGCTTAGTTATGCTAAGAGCACTAAGCACTAAGCAATTACGTAACTGCTAGCTGCTTGTCGGGCTATTGTCTGGGAATGCTGACGTCTTCGTGAAGACTTCTCCACGAGTCCTAGTTTTGGGTCTTAACAGCTAGAAACGCCGTAACTACAATACTGCCAGGATAGCGATAGAGACAACAGAAGTTGCGGTTATTAGTAAATAGTTATTAGTTAAGACAGTTAGTTAGAGGAATATTGCGTATCTTTATTTCTGTCTAAACATGCGACACACTAATTGCGTGCTAGCAATGCCAAACAAGGGGGCATAAGCCCGAATACCTGTTGTTAGCAATAAATCTTTTTTTACTAAAAAGGTGTCTAAAAAATGTGTGGTCACATCAAAAGGTTGTCTTAAAAGGCTGAAGCTATAGCACTTTTTTATAAAAGTAGTAGATAGCAAAGCCTTACTAAAACAGTAACCCTAGAACTATAAAATTGTCCTAGAAGAAGAGAAGACTCTACCTTTTAAGCTAATTTATTAATTATTAAAAATAAAACTTAAGGAACTAAGGACTAAGCTAGATAAAAATTTAAAGAAAAAATATATTAAACCTTTAATATTGCTAGTAAGATATCTTATACTCTTTATACTAAAAAAGAATAAGCTACTATAGATATACGTTGTGTCCTTACCCTCCTCTACCTCCTCTACCTCCATCGCAATCTTGTTGCCAGCTATAGTCTAGCAATTGCTGTTGAACACGTTTCAATTAGTGTCGTTTTTTAGTACCTTTAACAAATTTTTTAACTCTAATTTTGCTTAGTGGTCTAAGCTTTTCTGCTCTGAGCGCTTAGCGCGTGTCTTTTTTTGACTTTTGCGACTAATTAGTAGAGGGCAGCTGCTTTTTACTTTTTTGGAAAACCTATTTTGACTACAACAACAACCACTACCTTTAATACCTTAAAAATAAATAGATATACGTTAACTACTAGACACTTAATAATATTATAGTAAAGAATTAATACCTATTACTAAATATTATAAAGCTTTAGAATTAATTATTTTACCCTAAGGTCTTTATTGCATTAAACCTCTAAAATAGATAATACCTAATTAGAATAAAGAAAGGTAAAGAATAAAAAATAGCGTTTTAAATATAATATAGATACTATAAATATACTATTATGCTATTTACGCTTATAAACGCCCTAGTAGTATTTTAGGAACTTATTAATAATATATTAAGAGTACACTTTAATATTTTTATTATAGTATACTTAGATAATATTCTTGTCTACTTTAAGAACTTAAGAAATTATGTAGAACACGTTTATATAGTACTAAGGTGCCTAGACTAGTTTAACCTCTAACTAAAACTAAAAAAATATAAATTTTATAAGAATAGAGTTACTTTCTTTAAATACATAGTAAGAGTATAAGAAGTATAAATAAGTAAAAAAAAGATATAAGTAGTTAAAGAATAGCTGTAACTTATAATAGTAAAAAATATATAATTATTTTTAAAATTTTTAAACTTTAACTAATAGTTTATTAAAAACTACTCTAAGATTGCTATCTTATTAATAAGACTTATAAGAAAGGAAATACCTTTTAAGTAAAGTAAAGAAGTAAAAGACGCCTTTTAAATGCTTAAGAAAGTAAGTATAGAACTACTACACTTTAATATCTTCTAAGTAGAATAACTATTACGCTTTAAAACTAATATATTAGACTTTATACTAGAAGGCTATGCTAGTTAACTATATAAAGGTAAATAGCACTTTCTTACGTACTATTTACAAAAATTCTTTAGACTAGAAGAACAATATAATGTCTATAACAAGAAGCTACTAGCTATTATTATATACTTACAGTATTAGAGAGTATACATAGAAAGCTACTTAGAACTTATAATATTTATAAATTATAAAAACTTAGTTAACTCTACAACTACTAAAGTACTTAACTAATAATAAGTAAGATAGTTAAAATTACTTAAATAATACAAGTTTAAGATTATATATACACTAGAAAAAAATAATAGTAGAGTAAATACTTTTAGCTAATAAAACAATATTCTATAAATAAAAGAAATTATTAATACTATAATACTTAAAATTAATAAAGATAAATTATTAGGACTAGTAAAAACGCTAAAAATAGTTTTATAAATTATACTAGACGTACTAAAAATATTGTAGAAAGCAATTATTACATAATATTATAATAATTCTATATATAGTTACTCTAGTATTACCTAAACTATAGAACTTATTAAAAGAAATTACAAGTTTCTAGAAATATAAAATAAAGTTACTTTTTTTATTGCTAAGTGCGTAAACTATTAGAAAAATAAGCATAGTACTTATACACCTTATAAAGAAATACAAGCAATAGAACTACTTAACGCACTATAGTTAAACATTTCTATACACTTTGTTATAGAATTACTAGTCTTAAAAAACCTTATTACTAAAGTAGCTTATAACGCAATTTTTATAGTAGTTAATTAATTTATAAAACAAGTAGAGTACTGTAAAGATCATCCGTAGATAATCTGTATTAGTTCTCTTAGAATAAGTGAGTGCGATGGACGGGGGTTGTGCTAGCACGATTAGTAGATTAATGTAATAGCATAGGTAGTTGTGTTAGCACGTTTAGTAGAACAATGTAATAACACAGAGGAGTTAAGAATTAGGTAATTCTTAAATTGCACTTAAAGTTAAACACACTAAGCTATAAAAGCTTAATACTTATTACTATATACTAAGTAATAGTCGCTAATAGTTGTAAACGCTCCTAGTAATAGTCGCTAATAGTCGTAAACGCTCTTAGCAATAGTCCTTAGCGTAGTAATTAGTCACGTAACTACCTGCTGCAGTAGCCTAGTAGGTAGCTGTCTAATTCTTAGTTTGTTAGTTGTAGTAGTTCTCTGTAAGACTTAGGTTTGTAGCTAAGTTATAACACTATTTTCTCTCTCTTAAGATTTGTTCTTAGATTACCTAATCTTGCAAAGTGCTTAGCTTATAAGCAAGGTTGCTCTACATGTTGTTATAAGCTTTAGAATTTGCTATATTATTTAGTTCTTAAAAACGCTAAATCTATCTTGCTTAAAAAAATTTTAATGCTAATTTTGTTTCTAACTTTACTTGTAATAAGTGTTTTGTTAATAACTATTCTTATTATATTATGCTAAATTCCTCTCTAAAATGTGTAGAGTGTACGCGTCTAGGCTAGGTATATGTAAACATGTTTTAGGCCTCTTTAAATAAAACTTGTAAGGAGTATTAAGTAAAAGTAAATGTAAATAAGAAGTTGTTATTTAAAGTAATTACGCATCTATTGCGTAATAAAAAGATATTATTATAGGCTAATAAGCGTATATAAAAGAAAGCGCTTTACCTTACGTTAGAATTAAAAGTAGAGAGTAAGGACGTAAATGCAGAGTCTCTTAATTATTCTACAGTAGCTATTAGTATTATGCACTTGCTAATAGTGTAGTCTACTTTAAGTAGTATAAATAATACAGTTGCTTTGCTAGGTGTTAGTAGTGTTACGCTAGAGGCTAGTAGTAGTTTATAAAGTACGTTATTAGTTTTTTGTTTCTACTATTTAATTGTTGCGACACAGTAGCGTTGTAGTAATAATTAAATAGGTTATATTTTTATTAGTGTATGTGTCTAACGTTCTTTAGTTTAGTTCTAGGCCTAGTTATAATATTTTTATAGTATTTGTTAGTAGTTTATTAGGTTTGTGTCTAGCTTCTATGTGTTGTCGCTGTCTAAATAGCTTAACTATTTAACTAGGTATTTATTACTATTATTTTCTGTTTAATATGCAATAATTTTTTTAACTTTAAATTTATTTTCTTTTCCTGTTTTATAGTAGAAGGTTTTCTAGAGTAGCGTCTCTAGGTCTGCTAGTTCTAACATATTAATATAGAATCTTAGGTAGATTTTTGCATTTAGTAAAAGGTTAAGTGTATACGTAACTAGTCCCTTCTAGTCTAGAATTAAAAATAGTCTAACCTTAACATTATTAAGTCCTTTATTTAGTTATTTAGTGCGAAAATTTTTCGTATAAAATGCTTTAGCGTTAAGCCTTCTTAAGTATTATTTTAAGTAACTTATATACTATTTTAAGCTTATTAGCTGTTACAATAGCTGCTTTTGTTTTCTAGCTTAAAAGTGTATATATAAAGAAATTTAGGTATCTCCTGTAGTTTACATAGAATAGTATCTATCTTATAGACTTTAATATTTTGTTGTTATATACTATTTGTGCTATAAGTAGTAATAATACCTAATTGTTTTGTTGTTAATTAATATATATCCTAAGATAAGCTTTTATAGTGCAATTTATTTATTTTATTTGTCTATTTATTTGTAGATAATAGGCTGTTAATAGCTTTTATTTTGTTCTAATTGCAGCTAATAGTGTTATTTAAAAGTTAAAGGTAAAGAGCTTATCTTTGTTACTAATAATTAACTTTAGTATACTGTAATATTTAATAATTTAATTATTAATAATGTGTGCTAGCTGTACTGCTGTAAAAATTTTCTTAAAAGTAATATACTCTACTTATTTTATAAATTAATTAACTACTACAAGAATTGCGTTATAAGATACTTTAGTAACAAGGTCTCTTAAGACTAGTAGACTTATAACAAAGTTTATAAAAACATCTAACTATAGTGTATTAAGTAGCTCTATTACTTACATTTTTTTGTAAAGTGCGTAAGTACTATGCTTATTTTTCTAACAGTCTGCGCACTTAGTAATAAAAAAAGTAACTTTGTTCTTTATTTCTAGAAACTTATAATTTCTTTTAATAAGTTTTATAGTTTATATAATACTAAGATAACTATATATAAAGTTATTATAATATTGTTTAATAATTGCTTCTTATAGTTTTTTTAGTATGTTAGGTATAATTTATAAAGCTGTGTTTAGTGTTCTTGCTAGTCCTAGTAATTTATCTTTATTAATTTTAAGTATTATAGTATTAATAATTTCCTCTATTCCTATAATATTGTGTTGTTAGCTAAAAGCGTCTACTTTTCTATTATCTTTTTTAGGTGTGTATATAATCTTAAACTTGTATTATTTAAGTAGCTTTAACTATCTTACTTGTTGTTAGTTAAGTACTTTAGTAGTTATAAAGTTAACTAAGTTCTTATAATTTATAAATATTGTAAGTTCTAAGTAGCTTTTTGCATATACTCTCTAATGCTGTAAGCAAGTAACAATAGCTAGCAGCTTCTTGTTATAGACGTTATATTGTTCTTCTAGTCTAGAGAATTTTTGTAAATAGTATATAATTAGGTGCTATTTACTTTTATATAATTAACTAGCATAGTCTCTAAGTGTAAGGCCTAATACGTTAGTCTTAAAGCGTAATAGTTATCCTGCTTAGAATATTCTAAAGCATAGTAGTTTTATGCTTACTTTCTTAAGCATTTAAAAAGTATCTTCTACTTTCTTACTCTACTTAAAGAGTATTTCCTTTCTTATAAGTTTTGTTAACAGAATAGCAATTTTAGAGTAGTCTTTAATAAACTATTTGTTAAAGTTTAAAATTTTTATAAATAATTATATTATTTTGACTATTGTTAGGTGTAGCTATTTTTTAACTACTTAAATTTTTTCTTTACTTATCTATACTTCTTGTGCTCCTACTATATATTTAAGAAAAGTAACTTTATTTCTGTAAAACTTACATTTCTCTAGTTTAAGTTAAAAGTTAAACTAGTCTAGGCACTTTAGTACTGTACAGACATGTTTTACATAATTTTTTAGGTTCTTAAAGTAGATAAGAATATTATCTAAGTATGCTATAACAAAGATGTCTAAGTGTACTCTTAACACGTTGTTAATAAGTTTCTAAAATATTGCTAGAGCATTTATAAGCTTAAATAATATAATAGTATATTTATAATATTTATATTATGTTTAGAATACTATCTTCTATTTTTTACTTTTTTTTATTCTAATAAAGTAGTATTTATTTTAGAAGTCTAATGCTGTAAAGACTTTAGCGTAAGATAATTAATTTTAAAGCTTTATAATGTTTAGTAATAAGTATTAATTTTTTACTATAATATTATTAAGTTTCTAGTAGTTAACGCATATTCTTAGTAGTCCTTTCTTTTTTAGTACAAAAAGTATAGAGAATCCTGCTAGTAATATTAAAGGTTTAATGTATTCTTTCTTTAGATCTTAATTTAGCTTAGTTTTTAGTTCTTTAAGTTCTATCTTAAATAATTAATAAATTAGCCTAAAGAGTAAAGTCTTCTCTTCTTCTAAGACAATCTTATAGTCCTAGAGTTAGTATTTTAGTAAAGCTTTGCTATTTACTACTTTTGTAAAAAAGTGCTAAAATTTTTTATACTCTTTTAAAATATTTAGAGTTACGCGCTTTTCTAAAACTCTAACTTTATAACCTAAAAGTACTTTTCTAGTGTCTGTTAAGTTAAACTCTTGTATTATAAAGCTATTTTTAGTTAAAGTCTACTATCTTTTAGTAATATTGTTAATTTTCTTTTTATTTACTATTATAGTTGTTAAATGTGTAGGCTAGCTTGTAGTTACGTCTAATTTATAGCACTTAAATAAAAACTTCTTTAATTTTTAGTTAATTTGAAGGTTATGTTCTTATAACTAAGAAAATTCTCATATAATATTGTAGGTAGCTAATTTAAAGACGTCTAAGTCTAATTCTTTTTAGTATTCTTAAATACTAAGCGTTACTTTGCTAACCTTGTGCGTAACAGTTATCTTGCCTAGTATAAGCTAACTATTTACTATATATAGTAAGTAAGGTTTTTGTTTTTTTAGTATTTATAAACCTGCTACTTATACTACTTAAGGGGAAACAAAGTTAGCTTAGAAGCTAAAATCTACTAATACTATTATTTAATATTTATTAAGCTTTACTTGTAGCTTAAGAAAGCTTAAAAAGTTAATTATATTTATTGCCTTAGCAGTTCTAGGTGTTTAAGGCGTCTATCTAAAAAAGACTATATACTAAATCTATAAAACTTCTTAGTAACTATATATAGTTTATATTTAATATTAAAGCACGTATGCTATAAAAGCTAGTTATACTTTTATACACAAGTTCTATTATTGTAATTCTTTTACTGCGTTATGTACATTTGTAGAGTCTTTTCTAAATTATTATGTCTATAAAAGTATAAGCTATATTATTTATTTTATAAGTATACTGCGTATTTGTTGTTAGAGCAGTTATACTATAAGTATTAGTATTAAAGCATTTTTTTTAGTTTCTTAGAAAACTATCTCAATCTGTACTTGTCTAAATAATATATAGTGCAGCTATTATATATACATACTGTCTAGGAGTACCTTACGTATTCTAGGTTGCGCAGGTCTATCTAATAATATATATTAGTAGCGCGGCTGTCGCTCTAAGTCCTGCGCTTTTAGCGTGTTGCCTAAAGTTTTTTGTAAATCTTTTTTTTCTCTTTATCTAAGAGTTAATGCGTTAGTTTATTCTAAAACACTTTAGTATCTTAAGTTTATTTCTATATAAAGTTATTATACAGGGCTTTATTAATAGTTACTACTAGAATAATTTTTTTCTTCTGCAGTTCTTCTAGTAAATTAGCATACTAGTAGTATTTTATTAATATTTCTTTATAAGGTCCTGTAAAGATATTCTTAAGTTATTTAAGCTACTTTAGTAGAACATTAATTTTTTTAGCTAAGTTATTTAAGTAATATATTTCTAAAGGTAGTAGTATTTATATATTAATGTCTTGCTTGTTTAGCGTAGTAAGGTATTTCTATATAGCTAGTAGTAAAATTTTCTAGTTCTAGGCTATTAGTACTCCCTTTGCCACTAGTGCAGAGAGCTAGTAAGTTTTTTAGAACCTAGCTATCTTTTTATACTTAGTTTAGTTAGCTAGAGTTACTTCTATTTCTTTGTTAAGTATTATCTTAGAGACGTTGTCGTCTAAGGCTTCTTCTAAAGTAGTTATAAAGAGGTTATTTAGACTATTAATGTTTGCCTAGTCCTTCCCTTAAACTGTAATAGTAGGTCTAGTAATAACATTCTATTTTTCCTCTAGTTTGTTGCTAGGTACTGCATAGTAAAGAATATTTCATTATTACATTACTTTGCTTTAGCTTTAGTAGTCTTGCTTTATATAACCTTCTTTGCTACATGCATAGCAAGTAATTCTTTTTTTGCTATTTTTTGTTGTACTAAAACTTGCCTTTTTAGAGTTCTTTATTAAGGTTGTTAAAGTGCATAGGCTTATAGCTATTAGTTGCATAGTATTCTAAGGTCTTAAGAGTAGAACTTTGTTGTTAACCTTAGTTAAGGTACAAGCGTTAATAGGTTTAACGTAGTTAAGTATTTATATGTCTAGGTATACAATTTCTTTATAAAAATAGTTGTTTTTCTAATTTAAGCTTATAAAGGTTGTTATCTACTTAAATAGCTTTAGCTATACGTTTGTTAAGCGTGTTAAAGGTAGCTCTACTTTACATAAGTTTTATACGTATAGCTAGTTTAAAACCTTGTTAGTATATCTGCATTAAAGCGTTGTTATTCTATTTAATAACTATTTAGTACTACTAAAACTCTATTATATAGTTAGCTGTAGAGCAAGTTTGTTACAACCTTTAAATCTTTTGTTCTGCTACTATAAATTTCCTAAAAAGTAAGAATATTTTTCTTATTTCTGTCTTAAAATTGTCCTAGTCTTTAATAAGTGCTTTATTAGTATTATTGTTAACAGTTATGTCTATGTATTAACAAAAAATAGAATTAGCCTATTTTTTAGCAGCTCTTTATAAAAACGTAAAAGCTTATACAACTGCGTTATTATTATTAATCTTAGTTTTTTTAATGTAGAAGTATCTGTTAACTTAAAGTAGCTATACTTTAAGTTTGTTATAGTTACTATAGTAGGTGTTAGGCTTGTTAGCTTACGTAGTTGTTCTTGTAGTTAGAATGTTAGTAGGGGTGTCTATAGTAGTATTACTTATTTTAAGAGTGTTTAAAGTGTAAAGATTGTCTGTAGATAATCTGTGTTAGTTCTCTTAGAATAAGTAAGTGTAATAGACGGGGGTTGTGCTAGCATAATTAGTAGATTAATGTAATAGCACAAGTAGTTGTGTTAGCACGTTTAGTAGAACGATGTAATAACACAAAGGGGTTAAGAATTAGGTAATCCTTAGATTGCACTTAAAGTTAAACACACTAAGCTATAAGGGCTTAATGCTTATTACTATATACTAAGCAATAGTCGCTAATAGTCGTAAACGCTTCTAGCGATAGTCCTTGGCGTAGTAATTAGTCACGTGACTACCTGCTACAGTAGCCTGGCAGGCAGCTGTCTGATTCTTAGTTCGTTGGTCGTGGTAGTTCTCTGTAAGACTTGGGTTCGTAGCCAGGTCGTAACAAGTACATTACTTTTAAAATTTTTTTTACAGTAGTATAGCTAGCACATATTATTAATAATTAAATTATTAGATATTACAGCATACTAAAGTTAATTATTAGTAATTAAAATAAGCTCTTTACTTTTGACTTTTAAACAACACTATTAGCTGTAATTAGAATAATATAAAAGCTATTAACAGCTTACTACCTACAAACAAATAGACAGACTAAATAAATAAATTAAATAATAAAAGTGTACCTTAAGATATATATTAATTAATATTAAAATAATTAGGTACTACTATTACTTATAGTATATATAGCATATAATAATAAGATTTTAGAATTTATAAAACAAATACTATTTTACGTAAACTACAAAAAACACCTAAATTTCTTTATACAAATATTTTTAAGCTAGAAAACAAAAGCAGCTATTACTAGAGCTAATAAGTTAAAAATAGTATATAAGTTACTTAAAACAACACTTAAGAAGGCTTAATACTAAAGCATATTATATATTAACTAAAAATAAAAAATAGCACCTTAGCTAAAAAAGAGAGATAAAGTATATTTACTTATAAAATTTTTTTGCACTAAACAACTTAATAAAAGACTTAACAACGTTAAGGTTAGACTATTTTTAATTCTAGACTAGAAGGGCCTAGTTACGTATATACTTAACCTTCTACTAAATACAAAAATTTACTTAAGATTCTATATTAATATGTTAGAACTAGTAAACTTAGAAATACTATTATAAAAAACCTTCTATTTTAAAACAGAAGAAGATAATATCTTTAAAGTTAAGAAAATCTTAGCACACTAAGTATAAAACAATAGTAAAAAATACTTAGTTAAATAGTTAGGATACGTAAATAGCAAAAATATATAAGAACTAAATATAAACTTTATAAATTATTGCTAACTACTTGCATAGTACTATGCAAATTACTTAAAAAGTTGTTAAAAGTAAGATTACCTTCTAAATAGGTAGAAGAGAACGCGCTTAATCTAACAACAGCGTACTCGATATTAGGCTACTCTCTAAAATATTAACTTTATAGTTAATATCTTTTATAGCTTCTGAAGCTTTAATTTTCTTAACAAATTTTTTTAACTTATTTATTAACTACTACTTATAACGCGCTAGCACTTTATACTATGTTTAAAAATAATCTTTTTTTACACGCGCTGCTAAAAACGCTTTAAGCGTAACTAACTCTACTATATTAGCTTTAGACTTCTACTGCTCTAATTAGGCTAACTCTTAGTTTAGCTGCAAATAATTTAGTAACAGTACTTCTACTAAAATATACTTTTTAACTTTATTTTTATAATAATTTTTATACGCCTTCTTTAACAAAGATATTTAATACAACAAACTCTTTTTAACATAATATTAATAAGTAACTATAGTAAGTTAACTAATACTATTTATACAATTACTAAGTGCGTAATAATAAGCAGTACTATAGGAAACTATTAAGCTAGTTTATAAGGACAAGAACGTAGAAGAAGAGGATAGTGTTACAAACTTAAAAAGAGAGAAGGTACAGACTATATATAAAGGATAGAGGTAGGAAAATTTTAGATTACCTAAATAAAGGGCAACGCCTTTGTGTACTAATAGATAACGCTACCCTGCACTAAGCACGTAATCCTACAGACCTTAGCAGAAATCCTTTATAGGATAAGTTATATGCGTCCTACAATATACTATAAAATCCTACACGTCCTACGCATAGGACAGCATAGAATTCTGTAGGACAGCATAGGATTCTGTAGGACAGCAAGACACTCTCTTATTATATAGTAGTAAGTATTAAGCTCTTATAGCTTAGTGTGTTTAACTTTAAGTGTAATCTAAGAATTACCTAATTCTTAACTTTTCTATGTTATTTTATTATTCTACTAAACGTGCTAACACAACCCTGTACTATTACATTAATCTACTAATCGTGCTAGTATAACCCCTGTCTATCGCACTCACTTATTCTAAGAGAACTAACACAGATTATCTACAGACGATCTTCACACAAGGTAATAGAGAGTAGATAATAGTTATTTAGAGCATTAATATAAGAAAATAAGCTATTCTCCCTTTTATTATTTTTAAAGGCTGCTATTACCTCTCTACCTAGTACAAGGAGGAGAATCTACCTTAAAACTAAGTTATTATAGTCTTTAAGAATAGCTAGACAATAAATTAGCTTAGGGTATAGTAGTTAAAGCACTTTAATAAGTATATAAAGAGGAAGGTTATAGGCACTTATTAGCTTTTTATTATAAATAGCTATAAGAGCTATAACTTACTTAATTTCTAGTAGTACTACAAAAAGAACAAGATTATTACTATTTATATACCTCTACACTTATTGTACTTTTTATAGCCTTTTAATATAGAATATTTTACTTTTTTAAAGAAGGTATATAGTCGCTAAGCTAAAAATCTTATACGCAACTAGATTACTTATGTTATACAACTTAAGTCTCTACTATACTTTATATGCGCCTATAATATAGCAATTACTTCTAGTAATATTTAAAGAGAGTTTTAAGGCGCTAAATTAGTTCTATTTAACTTAAAATAAGTTATAATAGCCTTAAATAATTAGGTGCGTACTTTATTACTACTACTACTTATTAATACTAAGCCTTAGTAGTTATAAACGCTAAGCAATACTTTTAAACTAAAGTTATAATTAACGCTTATTAAAAAAAGAATTGAAAAGTATATAAATAGCTTACTAATATTTATAGTAGAGGCCTTTAAGAAGGTCTTAAAGAGAGTAGTAGTTATTATATACAAGCTAGTGTTAGCGTAAAAAAAATTTATAAAGCTTTAAGCAGTAAATAAGGCTGCTACGCAACGTAAATTATATAAAAAAAAGTAAGTTTTAGTAGGAAAAACTTTAATAGTTAATAATAAAGCTTGTCTAACTGCTTTAAAGGAGTTTAGGGCGCGTAGTAATAGAAAAAAGGCAAAGAAGTAAGCACACACTGAAAGAGGTAAGCTAACTTAAAGGCGCTGTAGACAATGTAATTAGACTAGGTATAACGCGCGTATGTGTAAGCAAGCAGTAAAAGTAAACTTTAAATAATATCTTGTATTATATTGCTCTATATAGGGCCAAAGTGGGCTGTTTTGCGCTAGAATAGAGTAGTTTTAGTAGGGGCTTAGCAAAAGTAGTGCACGAACCTGTGTGGTGCACGAACCCGTGAGGTACGTTATATATAGTAAAAAAAGTTATATAAAATAAGACTACTAAAGCTAAAGTAAAGTAATTTAATAGCTAAATGTTATTTACTATACAGCACCTAAAAATAATTTAGAAGAAAATATAATATTATTACTCTACTTACTATTATAGTCCAAGAATAGGACAAAGCAAATATTAATAAGCTAGAAAACTAAACTATAATTATACTAAAAAAAACTTTAAATAAACACATCTTTAAAATAATAATGAAGAAAAAGTACTTCTAAAAAACAAAACTAAGTATAGCAAAATGGCTAAGTTTTAAGACAACTATTAACTCTTTACACTAATTAATAAAAAGCAGACACCTTTAATAAACTGTATCTTACAAGAGAAAATTAATACTTTACAAAAATAACTTGAATAACTTAAAGAAAACTTTACTAAACTCTATAGTAAGACGCTTAAAAAATATATACAGAGGGTTGACAAAAAAAAAGAAATCAAAAAGGTTATTATTTTTAAAGCTTTATAATTCTATGAATAGAAGAGCTATACCAAAAAGAGTTAGTGATTTGAAAAGCCAAGAGCTTTCTCTTTGAGATACAATGCTTAGTAAGCCGCTTAGTCAGCACGGTTGACCCTGCAATCTCGCTCAAATTAAGAGGGGAAAAAAAATTAAAATGAATTTTAGTATAACTTTTTTTGGAACGTGTAAAAATTACTAATAAAAAACTATGTTTAATAAGGTTACGTAAGCAGTATGTAAGCAGGTTATGGAGGGTAGTATCTTAATTACTTTAAGTATAATGGGGTGTTAGAAATAGAGGTTGCGTATATAAGCGCTAATTACGTAATATATTAGTAAGCTTAAAGTATATTAAGTCTATTTACTCTTTCTAACTTAGTTCTTCTATAGCAATTTCTTTATAGCTTATAGTTTATCCTTTTTTAGATAGTAAGTTAATAGTATATATATATTATATAAGCTTATTACCTTAAATAGTAACATACTAAAGAATCTTTTTAAGAGTATTAGTAAGTACATTAAAGTAAATTATATAAATAAAAAGGCCTTTTTACTTCCTTTTGCGCTTAAACTAGGCTGTTGTACTAAGATCTGTTACAATGTTCAAAAACTACTTAATATAAACCTTAGTAAAATTACTAGAAAATAAAACAAAACATAAAAAAGTAAAATAAATATAAGTTTCCTATAAAAATCTTATAGAACTTGCTAAAACAAGATATCTATATTAGAACAAATTTAGAGAAAAAGCTCAATTTAAACATAAAAGAGACCTTATAATTATTATAATTATACTAAGTAGAAACTTAAAAAACTTTAAAATTTAGACTAAGAATTAGTTCTATATTAATATAAGTTGACTATTAAGTACTGTTATAATGCTAAAGTAATAGAATGTTTAACATAACAAATTGACAATACTATAAGAGAGTTAGATTCTACTAAAAGTATTTAATATTTATACTTTACACTAGCTATAGTAATATTTAGCTACTAGGGAAGCTATAGGCTAGCTTACTAAGTGTTAGTAAGCTATTTTATAATATTATCCAGTTAAATCTCAAAAATAGGCTTTGAATTATAACTAGGTAGTTTTTTATAGTACTACTCTAAAACACTCACACTAAAGAGATTAACTAGTCTTTTTCAAAAATTTATAATCTTAAGCGATTTTTATACGTTCAAAAAAAAGTAATACGGAAATTCATTTTGATCATTTTTTCTCTCATGATTTGGGGGGAATTGCAAAGGCGGCCGTGCTGACTAAGCAGCTTACTAAGCAGCGTAACTTAAAGAGGAAGCTCTTGGCTTTTCAAATCACTAACTCTTTTTGGTATAGCCCTTCTACTTATAGAATTATTAAGCTTCAAAAATAATAACTTTTTTGATTACTTTTTTTTTGTCACCCCTCTGTATATTTTATAAACTTATAGAAAAAACTGCAAAAAAAAATTACCTTAGTAGCTAACTTAAATAAAATAAATAATTTTATATAAAAATCAGTAAAAAGTACTAGAATATTATAAAATAAACTACTGTATTAGCTCTTAAACTAAGAAAAAAAGAAAATTTATAAAAAACTTTAAGTAACACGCTAAAAGCACAAGTTACAAAAAGTTAGCTATAATAGTATGTACTATTAAATAGATCTACGTAACCTAGAACGCGCAAAGTACTTATAAACTATATATATATATATAATAGCTGCACTATACACTACTTAAATAAGTATAAATTAGAATAGTTTCTAAAGAAACTAAAAGAAATACCTTAATATAAGTACTTATAGTATAACTACCCGGATAATAGATGCGTGGTATATATATAGAACAAGTAATATAGCTTATACTTTTATAAACATAATAATTTAGAAGAAACTTTATAAATATACATAACGCAGTAGAAGAATTACAAAAATAAAACCTATATATTTATTTTTAAGGTGTCAAAGGTAGTGGTTGTTGTTGTAGTCAAAAATAGGTTTCTAAAAAAAGTGAAAAGCAGCTACCTTCTACTAATTAGTCGCAAAAGTTAAAAAAAAGATTGTGTGTAGTTAATAAGATTTAAACGGTGGGTAGATAAAGTCCACGCGCTAAGCGCTTAGAGCAGAAAAGCTTAGACTACTAAGCAAAAATTAGGGTTGAAAAAATTTGCTAAAAGTACTAAAAAACAATACTAATGAAAACGTGTTTAACAGCAATTGCTAGCTTATAGCTAGCAAAAAGATTGCGATAGAGATAAAGGAGAAAGGTAAAAACATATACGTTACTACAGTAGGAGCCTGCAATACTTCTTTATAAAAGCTTTCTACTTACTACTTCTTACTTTTAGAATTTCCTACACTATATAGTACTGTATACAAACAACTTATATATAAATAATATAATACTTAGACTGTATACTAGAAGCTATAGTAGTAGATTACAAAGCTAGCGTTTACTATTATTAAGCAGCTACCTTTGTTAGTTAAAAAAGAGCTAGTAGCAATAGTTCCTGTAGTAGTTAAGTTAGTATAGAAGTTAAAATATAACTATAGTTAAGACATTTTTAATGCGTTTAGTGTTATAAATGTTAAGGTTATAATAAAGACTATAAAAGGCTAGTTTAGCTAGTATACTATATACACTGCGTATATTAATAGTATAGGTATAGTAAAAGTATATTACTTTAGCAATCTCCTCCTGCGCAAATATAACTTTAGTAAAAAAACTTAAAAGTAGCTTTACAAAGAGCAAAGGCGTATTAAAACAGCTATTAAGTAGCTAAAATAAACTAATAAGTAAAAAGATTTTATAAGTTGCCTTTAAAAATAAGAGAGCTGTGTATAGATAGTAATACTGTTGTTGTTTATTTATATTTAAGAATAGGCACTAAATGCTGCGACTACAATACTGCTAGAATAGCGATAGGACGACAGAAGTTGCGGTTAGCAGTAAATAGTTAGCGGTAAATAGTTAGCGGTAAATAGTTATTAGTTAAGAAGGTTAGTTAGAGGGATATTGCGCATCTTTGTTTCTGTTTAAACATGCGACATACTAATTGCGTGCTAGTAATGCTAAATAAGGGGGCATGAGCCTGGATACCTGTTGTTAGTAATAAATCCTTTTTTACTAAAAAGGTGTCTACAAAATGTATAGTTACATTAAAAGGTTGTCTTAAAAGGCCGAAGCCAAAAACCTATATATAAAAGTATAAATAGCTCTTATAGTACATGTGCTTTAACATTAAAGATAAATTATATATAGCTACTAAAAACTTCTATAGATTTAGTATATAATTATTTTTAAATAGACGCCTAAGACACTTAGAACTACTAAAGAGATTAATATAGTAAATCCCTTAAGCCTCCTTAAGCTACTAGTAAAGCTTAATAAATATTAAATAATAATATTAGTAAATTTTAGCTCTTAAGCTAACTTTGTTTTTCCTTAAGTAGTGTAAGTAGCAAGCTTATAAACACTAAGAAAATAAAAACTTTACTTACTATTTATTTTTTTGTCTAAAAAAGTAAAAAGCAGCTGCCCTCTACTAATTAGTCGCAAAAGTTAAAAAAAGATTGTGTGTAGTTAACAAAATTTAAATAGTGAGTAGATAAGGTCCACGCGCTAAGCGCTTAGAGCAGAAAAGCTTAGACTACTAAGCGAAATCAGAGTTAAAAAATTTGCTGAAGGTACTCAAAAACGACACTAATTGAAACGTGTTTAATGGCGATTGCTAGCCTATAGCTGGCAACAAGATTGTAATAGAGGTAAAGGAGGTAAAAAAGAGTAAGGACACGTACGTTACCGCAGCGGGAGCCTGCAATACTTTATAAAAGCTCTTTACTTGCTGCTTCTTACCTTTAGGATTTCCTACACTACATAGTACTGCATACAAACGACTTGTATACAAACAATATAATGCTTAGACTGTTCTTCTCCCTGTTTAACACGAAGACTAATAGCTTACATCGAGTGAAATTAGACCTCACTATTACTTACTATATATAGCTAATAGTTAGCCTATACTAAACAAAACAACTATTATATATAAAGTTAACAATATGTCACGGATAGTTGCGTGCTGGCTGGATCCGCTAAACTCGCTTATTGTTAGCTTGCCCACCTGCAATTGTGCTTATAAGGGGCTCCTCATCTGCGAGGATACCTACAGGTATTATTGCTTAAAATATACACATGTTATTATTCTAGAGCTATCTCTTACTATCTTCTATATTGTAAAGTAAGTACTATTGCCTAAAGCTACCCTTTATAGAATAATACCTCTCCTTATAAGCTAATAGTCTAGAGATAGCTTTCTTAACGCAATCTAATACTTAAAGTAATTAAAGAAGCTAAAGTCTTACTGCATCTAAACTCTCTAATTTCTTTTAAACTTTATTAAGGCCTACAACGCTTAAAAAGCTTTAAAAAGTATACTTAAAATATACTTATAATACTTAAAAAGCGCATTAACGCTGTTAAGAAGCAACACATTAAACTTTAATTGTTATAATAATTATAGAAGTTAAAAGAAAAAGTAGTATAGCTAAAAAGAGTTAAATAAAAAGAAATTTTAAATATACTAATACTACTAATAATATTATCTTATGCATAGAACGCACTAAAAGTAATACCTACTACGTATATATAACACGCGTTTAAACTTAAAAACTTAGCTAAATACTAATGTAAAACTTTTAAGAAATATTATAAGTTTACTTATTTTTATAAAGTAGTATTCTAGCTACTGCTATAAAAATAAAAAAATAATAATCATATAGTAATTAAAGTAATAGAGTATTTTAAAGTAGACTCGTAAAAGCTTTAGTATACTTACTATAAGTATTTTTTTAAAGTAAAAAAAAGTACTAAGTAAAGACTACTTTAAGTAATATATACTTAACTTACTTTTAAACTTTATTAACTACAGCTTTAAAGTAGTAACTGTGTATATATATATTATATAGCTGAAAAACTAAACTATCTATGTATTTATAACTTATTTTAATTTTCTTAAAAATTAACTTTTAATATATACAAAGATATAAAAAGTCTAGCACTTATTTATAAAACTAAAGCTTAAACTATAGCGCATAAATACTAATTACTATTAAATCTTTATAAGTAGAGAATACTTTATTACGCTTAAATCTATACTTAAATAGAATTTATGTAAAGTACTTATTATGTATAATTTAGTTTACTAGAGTACTTTTATAAAGGAAAAAAAATACTTTTTTTAGCTACTATACTAGACGTACTTAAGAAGCGTAAGAATAGTAATAATATTATATATTTTAAGTACTAAAAGAAAAAATACTATACTAATAAGTGCTAAAGTAGTAACTCTAATAAAGTTCTAGTTAATAAAAACTAAATTAAAAAAAGTAAAGCTTTACTATAAACTTAGAGTTAGTAAAGCGCATACTAATAAAT